>BQNB010037859.1:28624-49152 GCA_026074375.1 Tanacetum coccineum | reverse complement strand
CATCTAAACGCCTTATGATTTTGTGTTGCAGGGTGAAATCTGCTAAAGCTAAAATGGCGCGTTCCAAGTGTGTTTTTCCGCAAACAATGGGACGAGGTGGATACGCACATGTGAAAGAGAAAATGGTAAGATTACACATTTGCATATTTGCATTTTTGACATATAGCAGCAGAAGCTAATCAGGGGTATTATTTCATAGTATAACAGTCATAATCATAGAAAACGACTCGAAAGAGACATTTTTAAAAGATAAGTTATCATTCATTATTTCATTAGAGTTTTTACAAACAGAGGTCCCAAAATCTATATGAAAACATAAAGTTTGAATGATAACAGTTTAACCATCTTCAAGTCCGTGCCACTCCGTGCCATAAGATGCTCAGTTACCTGAGATAAACATGCTAAAAAGTCAACACAATGGTTGAGTGAATTTCATAGGTTTATGATAAATAGTCTGAATACAAGTTTAATAGTGGGTTACGCTGTTATATACTCATAAGTGTAATAATTGCAAAGAGTACAATTATTATGGAAAACAATATTATTGCGTCTAAGCTCATGGCACTCAAACTGACTTGTGTATATATCAATAATGATATATATAAAGATAATGGCCCCCGTGTAGGTAATTGCCATATACCTATGAGTTTCAAATATAGTGCGTTTGGTTACTTATCCGGCTAACACAAACGGGATTCGTCAATCCCAATAGGCCTATTCACAATATTTGCGTTCACTCGCAAGTGACTAATGGTCCATGATGGTGGGGGTCTTTTGGCATAAAGGGACTTAGACAACAGATGCAAATAATATATCAGGAAAGCATACATTTAGAAAAAACATGTATTCATGGTTGACAACATGTATCCCCCTCGCGGGTTTATAAAATAATTAAAAGAGTTATATGTGAGGCTATGAACTCACCTTAACAGTACAGGAAAATCTGATTGATGGGAAATGTAACACCCCCAAATTGGGTCGCAGCGGAATAATGTGTATCCGGGAGCGTTACATTACAGATAAATAGCACAAGATATGAGAACGACCTCAAAAAGAGTCGTTTAAAATACGATACATTAGATTTATTGAAATTGTTTGATACAAAGCTATCATAATCCAGAGGCCATGTAGTATCGTTTGAGGAGCCAGGGCACTTTAAATCGTAAACCCAGCAAACTCGTCAAAACGAAAACTCAAGATGAACCCATCTATGAAATTCCCCTAGTAATGAGAACGATAAGATTTTTAAGTTTCTTCAAAAGTCTTATATGAGTAACTTGTGGCTTTTTCTCCCATTAGCTTCTAATCCACCTAATCATACGTGCTCATTTCAATTCAACTAAGTCAATCGATGTTTTTAGAAAAAGCTTCAAATTTGTAACTTGATTCTTTAAAGCGAGGTTTTTCTGTTCTTAGTAATTTGAAAGTTAAAATGCCAAAGAAGCATGAATGAAATATGAATGCAAAAATGCATGAATATTGAAATTATGCCAATGAAGCATACATTTGATTATATGGAGCAAGTAAAAGATGTGTCGTGATATCCCACTCCGCTAACCACGAGGTGGGGGTTCAAACTAAGACATCTTTACTTCTAGGGATTTGGTGTGTTGTGATATCTCACCAGGAAGCGAGGTCTAGGTGAGGGTTCAAACTAAGACACCTATCCTTAGCCATATTAGGAAGAAGGTGTTGATGTGATTTCCCACTACGCTAGCAACGGGGTGGGTTTTCAAACTAAGAACACCGGTCGTTGGTCGTGATATCCTACTAGGGAGCGAGGCCTAGGTAGGTGTTCAAACTAAGCAACGCATTCCTAGCTTTAAGAACTTATGATTATGATGATGAAGATGTTGCAAAAAGTTCTACAGTTAAAATTTCGTTCTTTAAAATCAAGTTACAAGGGCCTAATAAGTTGTTGCTTTGAGTCATGATTCATCTTGAATTACGACTATGGAAATAAGTTGATCTATGGTTGAGTTGAAATGAGTACACACATTTAAATCATATATCCGTGTTGGGAGTTAAAAGTTCACAAGTCATAAGTATGAGTGCTTAACATTTAGACTTATATTGACAAATGATCTTGTTTAATTGCTTGGTTTGGAGCTAGTGAAAAATCGAGGACGATGAATTTATCCGTCAGGACATCCGTAGATTATTCTATGGACGCTTCTCATTCTATGATCCCAGTATTTATAAAATAAAGGAAGTCGAACAGACAGTCAAGAAAAGAAAAAGGAAAATCCAAAAATATTAGGGATAGTTAGTGTACATAAAAAAAAATTGGTGAAAACGGGACTTGTCGAAGCTATTGATTCTTTAGTTCCCCTTGACAAACACTTTGCTACTTTTCGAGGTAATTAGTCGAGGGGGTTCGAGATTCTTAGTTTTCTTGAGTGTTTACTTCATAACATTGCGTGAGGACACGGCAATACCTTAGTATGGGGGATTTTGGTATGTGCTTAATTACACATACCATTTTCCATTAAAAACGGACTTAAATGACTAAAAACGTACCAAAAATACATTGTATTTGTATGTTTTGCATTTGAATTGTGCAGGAACGGATATTCAAAAAGAAAGCCAAAAACGACCAAACCAAGCACGGGATGGAAAAGACAAAGTCAAATCGTAGCCAAAGTCAGTCAAAGTCAAAAAGTCAACAGGAAAGTCAACCCCGAAAAAGTCTAAAGTCAAATGAAGAAAATACAACTTGAAGGACTAAAATTGCCAAACCTCAAGTTGTATTACAAGAATAAGAAGCAAGGGCTGAAATTGGAAATTGGGGGAAGTATAACTTGAGGGGCCAAAGCTGCCAACTTATCCAAAGCTATTTTTTCCCGCCCAACTAAACCCCAGATACAACTCACGGGTGTCTTCCCACCCTTTTACCCTGCAACCTCTTCAACACCCTGGATAAAACATTTCCCCCTCCTCCACTATCTCCCCCCAGCTTTATAATTGCCATGTTGGCAATCCCTCACCACTTTCCAAGCTTTTCGATGGCTGTGATTGATTCAAAAGAAGCACAAAAGAAATTAAAGGCTGGGATTTGTTTTAGAATCACCTCACACAACAAGCACACTTGGGTTTTTGTCTCTACAAAGAAACACAGAAGAAAGAAGAGAAGGAAGACCAAGAAACCAAGACCTTAATTCGTTTTAGTATAAATAGGGCCATTGTAACCCAAGAAGGGAGTCGTTTTTTTATCTAGTTCTTAGTTTAAATTTTAGCTTACTTTTATGCAAATTTTACTCTTCCAAGTCTTGTAACTTTAATTTTCGTCTTAATGCAAATTTGGAATTTTTAAGTCATTTCTTGATTCTCTGTATTTCCTTTGTTAAAAGCTTTACTTAATATGTTTTAAGTCTTATAAAATCATATAAGTCATTTGTCTTAACTCAAATACTAAGAATTTAAGTAAAGTCACTAAAAAGTCCACACTCAAATATACCACAGCTTATGGATGATAAGCCAGTTCTGGATGGGCTTATGGACTCTCACTAGCTTGTTTTATGGACTCTCACTTAGAGATGTTTCATACAAGCTAGAGGCTTGTAGACTCTTTGTTTAACCCTGTTTTGAGCAAGGGAGTTGTAAGTTTATGTTATTTTTTTATTTGTCTTATCTAACTGTACGAAACTGCTTATTAGGGCTTATTAGTTACTTAGATTGCCTATTTACGCTTTATTATGATATTTGAGTTGCTTATCTGCTTAGTTGTGGTAGTTTAATAAGTGACTTCGAGTCTCATTCTTAGTTAGTAATGTTAGTTATGATTAAAAATGTTAGATTGATTCAGTCATTTAAGTGCTTTTTCTTGATTGGAAATCTGCTTTTGAAGTGTCTTATTTAGTTATTTGATATTGTTTTTAACAATATTAGGATCAAGTCAGCTTGAATTAAGAAGAAGGAAAAAAAGATGTTTTTGAAAGAACTTTAGGGGATTTTTACAACTAAGCAGTACTACCCATAGTTGAGTACTGCTAGTTTCTTTTAGGGGAGTTTTTAAAACCTACGCAGTACTAACTCAGGCCAGCTAGTACTAACCCCCAAGTTAGTTACTGTTAGTTAGAAAACTGTTAGTACTGTTAGTTCCTTTTCGGCTTATCCGCTTATTATTTTGCTTATTTAAGATTTCCTTAAGCTTTTCAGAGTAGATGAAAACCATATTACGTTTACAGTCTTTCGTAGAGCTTAATTTGAGCTTATTGCCTTTTCAAAGCAATGTTTAATAATTTTATCGAGGTATAGGCTTTTTAGCATATTTGCACATTTTAGTTATTCTAGTTGCTGTATTCTTATGCCAGTGCTTTAATAGGGGTGGTTTAAATATAGTTTTAGCTTATGTCTGCCTAGTTCTTGGATTCATTGTGTTTTGGTTAAAGCTACCAGTGACTAACTTAAGTATAACAGTACTAACTTAAAGCTAGCGGTACTAACTCCAAGTTAGTACTGATAGTTAATACTGTTAGTACTGTGGTTAGTACTGCTGAGTTTCTCTTGTTTAACTTGGCTAAATTGCTTGCTGAATTTGCTTATTTAGTGGTAGTCTAGCTTATTTGGTTTTGTCTTAAGTTTATTTGAGCTTGTTTGTGTCTTAGTTTAAAAGTTTTACAGGTGTTTGTACCATTTCTAGCTTTTATGCTTGTTACGCTAGCTTAATTTTTCTTGCTTATCTTTGAGTGCATTTGCCTTGTTTAGGTTAGCTGCCAATCATCTCCTGTGCATATACACACATTGATTATCATTTAGTCACTTCGATTTTCTTGCATTCAAGCCTCGTTGGGACATAACAACCTCGGAAACACTCCATATAACTACTTTCCGGTTTGCTCTTTTTTGTCTTTTTTTTATTTTTGGGTTTTTTTTTCTTTTTTCTGTTTTATTTTTTTTTTTTACTTTTTTATATTTTCAACCCCCATTGATAACGTTCATTGATTTTGTGGATTTTGATCCTTGTTATATATTTATATTTATTTATATATAAAAAGGAGTAAGAATACGCGAGTCATGTATCAACTGATGGCCATGAAGAAGACTTCTTTCCCCAAAATAGAGTGTAGTGGTAGTGTAGTCGTAAGTATACCCGATGACGTCAAGGATTTTAATGAGACACAATACGATACTTGACCTACGGTTAAGTGTAGTGTGCCTTACTCCGGGACGTGACGACCCAAGGGCGTAAAGAGTGGCGAATTGATTGAGATTCTAGCTAAATGGTAATGTACGTTTCTATTACTGGAGGAACAACCAAATTATCCAACGTCCTAAGTCGAGCGGTATTAAATTAGGAGTGTGAGTATTTCGACTTGATAATTTGATTCATCAATGACGCTACGCGATGGGAAGGGACTAAACCAACGATGTTAGTCTCCATGGAGAAACATTGAAATTTTTGATCTTGTCGAACGAGCAATAAGTCCATGATACTCATTGTTTTCTTAATTGATTTTGATTTGTCATTTGACATTATGTGTTGTAGCGGGGTTGTCGCTGCCGAATTTTGTGGAATATGTGCTTTATGTGTTATGTGCTTTAAATGGTAGTGAACGTCCATGTCACTTGTTCATGGCCAGTGATGCAGTTTAGGATGTAAGCCAATGGGTGTAATCGCCCAAGTGAGAATTTAGGACGTAATAAGGTGGGTGGACATTGCCAAAAGTCTTGTTGACGATTGTGGCTTGAAGTACCAATGAGAGTGAGTGTAGACCAATTAGAATTAGCCGTGTTTATGTTGGAATTATCGTCGAGGTGGCTTGACTTTGTGGCAAGCTCGGTACGATGAGGAAAATGTAATCGTAGGGGTATCAAACCTAAGTGTTAGAAAGAATAATTATGCCAAAAGCTCCAAAGGAAAGCGAATACGATATGTGCTAATAATCGCCAATGCTTGGTTGAAAGTGGGCGTGATGAATGCCTTTGTATGAGGCCAATTCATCGAGTCATCATGTAAAAGATGGCGAGTGTACAATAGGTACTTATGTGATTATGTGGGCATGTGTAACAATAAAGTAAGATGATTAGGAGATCTAATATGTTTCGGATTATTTTTCGCAACCGGTGAGGCATTATTGAACGAGACCGGAAGGGCGACATGTGTATTTTGATTTTGAATAATGATGAGTATTTTAATTTGGATAATGATATAGTTATATATATCAAATTTGATTATTGACGTCTATCTTGGTTTTAATTAGCGACGTATGTTTTGGATTTTTGGTAATGAAGCATATTCTCGGTTTTGAATATTGGTATAATTCTGTATTTGAGTGCGACATATACTTTGATTTTAATTAATGACATAAGTTTCAGCCTTGGTTTTGATAAGCGAGGTGCGCTTGGTTTTGTTGTTTATATGATCCCCAACTAAGTTTGGATCGATCATCCATTTTAGAAAATTTCTCGGGAGAACGACGTAATAATTATTTTAATCGGATATATTCCGTGACGTATATTGTCCCTTACGAAGAGCGCGACTATAAATGTTAGAACGACGTGATTTGGTTTTGTCGAATATATTTTCGGAACTTGTTTTTACCTCCTTTGAAAAGAGCTACCATGGTTTTGTTTTGATTTCGTGAATATAATTTATCGCTTGTTTTGTTGACTTTCCATCCGGAATAGTCGGGGCGAATATTGTATTGCATATTTATTTTGAAAGAACGTAGGAATCTATGGGATGACGAGAAGCCATCATGCCACGAACGAACGATAAGACGAGTAAGAAAGGACGAGCACCGAGGAAGGCGCTCCCTTAAGGTGGGTGGAATGTAACAACATGAGTTTCACGACGCGTATGACGATCGCGTATTCGACGTCATAATTATTTTTTTTACAAGTTTCCGTAAGCGAACGTCGATATTTAAAATTTTATTTGTCGAAAATAAATAATTTCGTAATTTATTACGAATACTTTGAAGAAATTTTGGTAATTTTTATTTTTGACGTTTCGCGAGCCGTGTTTGAAATTACTATTCGTTTTAACGTCTGAGAAAGTTGGAAAATTTTATATTTTGCTCCGAGAGCGCATTTATTTTATTTCTGTGTTTTACGGCTTTTTCCCCGTGTTTTGTAAAAAGCGTGTCAAGAATCTAGGTTTACGTGATTTAACATTTTATTAAATGTTTTAAAACTATATTTAGTGAGACGGAATAAAAATATTTACGAAAGTGGTGACCCGAGATGTTGACCGACTTTTAAAATAAAAGAAAAGTTGACTTGTACTAGTTTTAAAAGATAAAAAGGATGGAGGGACTAGTTTTGCCAAGTTGCTAAATTCCTTTTCTATAAATAGCACCCCACTTCATCATTTTAATATTTTACAAAAATTCTACTCCTTCCTTGTCTCTCTTCAGCTTCCCTCAAACCAACATCCCTATCTTGAGCATATTCTAAAACTTTGATGTAGCTTGAACAATCTTCTACTTGTCATTGACCATGCAGAGTCGGAATTTTTGTAGAAGTCAAAACCACACCAACAGACCCTGCTTCTTGTCAGTAGGGTCATTGTGAATATTTTTTCGGGGTGCATGCGAGAAAACAACATCAATTCCTTCGCACATATGCAGTATACTTTAAAAACCATGCAAAGTAAAGTAGTATACACTACTTCCCTGGAAGTTAAAATGGGGTAACACAAAGTCAACTAAGTCCCGGATGTACACATTTTCCCCCATGATGGTTGCGAACTCTCGGAAGCATCATTGTCGTGTACGCACATATACTCGAGAAGTTCTTGTCTTAAGCACAAATCTTGAAATCCAAACAAAGCATTACCCTCTTGTCTTCAGAAACCGTAGAGGAGATGAAGCAAGAATCAAGAAAACTTGGTATAATCAAGGGTCTTGTATATGAATGTTCGTTGAATAACTTTGAGAATTTCAACTAGAACTGTGATGTACCTTTGTCCTTGGAATGGACAATAATATCCCTGTGAGAAATTGCCTGATTACAATCTCAACCTTTACACTCTTTGGCTTTGTTTACCCAACTCGTAATCTGTCGCTATTCTTGTGATCACCTTTGGTGAAGTAACCCGATAATACCAAACTTGGAACTAAGTGAAATCCCCAAATTTGTTACTTAAAGCTTGCACTGTGTTATTAGAAGAACGGTGCAAGAATTAAATTTGTAAGTACTTTATACCCACCGAAAAAGTATAAGAAGTACAACACCTCTTGAAATTATCCACATCGACTTCTGCGTGTGACACTGAGTACTACAACGTAACTCCTTTAAGTGATAGTTAACCAGGTCTGCAACCAACCACCCCTGACTGCTGGTAACTAGATAATTCAAGTCTTAATCATAAGCTATATACGTTCAAGCAAGTCATCAATCGATAGATTGGGTTTAAAGAAAAGGGGTAGCAAATAGAAGGAAGTCTCGATGATGAAATAAGTAGACGCCTTCGTGAAATCCAACTTCAATCTCAAATAAGGGATACCAAATCAACTCCGTGATCACTTGTCATCGTAATTCGAATCTCTAGCCGTTTGTCATTTATTGAATCTTTTTTGGATCGTTTTAGTGTTATGTATCGTGTTTGTTGTGTTTGATGTCAAGAATGGCCCGTTAAACTAGAACAAAAGTTATTTTTGAATGTCGTCAACGAAAAAACATTATCTAGTCCAACTTGTCATGATATCATTGTTGTACCCGGCTTAGTCATCCTATAATTACTAGTAGCAAATTAACTAAGTAATTTTTCGGATTTAAATTAAATTTCAGCCCACTAGTCAATAAACAATACTCAGCCCAACACCTAACAATACTCGGCAGCCCATAATCAATTTTAATACACGGCCCATTTGCAATTGCTATATTCAGCCCAATGTATTAAGGCCCGTGAAAATCATACCCGGATGGTCGGATCCATATAACACACGTTTATGACACCCTTATAATTAGGGCTTTCTAAACCCTAATCACACGCACACAAATCCTCCGCCCCCATTCTCCTTATCTCTCCCAAAAGAAAAAAAAAATCAGATCGAAGAAATCAATCTCCTAAATCTTTCAATTGCTATCAAATTGAACCAAATCTTATAGGTTAAACCAAAACATATACAAGACTCTCTCCCAAAAACCACACCCTTTTTCGATTCCAGTAAAGATGAACCGAACCAAAGACCTTCGTGTCTTCATTTGATTATACGAGGCATACAAGAACACGGCATCATGATCCTTTGGAGGGTCTCAGGTAGGGTCAACATGATTGTTATTGTATTATTCTTAAAACGAAGCAAAGATTTGAGTGTAACAAATTGGTTATGACTCACTCTTTATTTTCGAAAAGTAAAGAAAAGGTTTTGACTTTTATAGATCAATGAAGATAATGTGTTTATGAATCTGTAAAGATTTTGTATGAACACGATATTCTGAGATCATTTTCATTTAATTTTCGAGTCATTTGAGTCTTGGTTGATGTATGGAGATGGAGATGTGATTATATTTGTGACGAAGGGATTTGATATAGGCTGTTGGATTTATCTTTGATGTAGAAAAAATGTGACGATGGGTGTTATAGGTTTGATGGATTTGTTGGATGATGAGGCTGTGAGGTTTGTTGATGTTCATTTGTTGTGATGTTGTTGTACAGATTGTTGTGGTGTTGTTGCGTTTTGTTTAGACTCGATTGAGTTGACCGGGTCAACTCGGTAAATACCGAGTTGACTCGTTTTGGGTCTTGGGTAATAAAACGCAAGATTTCTTGCAAGTCAAAACGCAACCAATTACAAAACGCAACAAGGACAAAACGCAAGTTTTCAAAAATTTTGGCAGCGTAACGTTTCTATTTGCTTGCAAAAGGGTCTTCAATCGCTTGCAAAACGCATTACCAAAACACAATAAGGCAAACCAAGTCACTTTCCGTTTTATTGTCATTTGTCAAAACGCAACCAAGAAACATAAAGAAAACCCATATTTTGTTGCTAAGAAACTTGTCTTTTAGGCACATATATCTGGCAGATTATGAATCAGAAATGTAAACAGAAACATATAGATCCATCAAACTAAACATTGTCATGACTTTACAACAGAAAAAATAGACACGAAAAAGAAAGAAAAAAAATATCATGAATGAACAGTAACATGAACAGTACATGAACAGTAACTGAAACAACAAACACACGATACGATACACCCATGCAGCTCTGATGCCAATTGTTAACCATAAGATTCACATAACAAGAGACATGATCTGGAGGTCGGGGAGGATAGAAATAATGATTTCCAATTTTATTATAGAGAGAAAGAAAAGTGTGTGTGTTATTCTAAAGAAGAAACACCACACACTTTAAGAGACAAATGGTTTGTTCTCACCCCGCATGGAAGTATGGAGGGGATATATATACGCCCGGGACACGACTACCTACTACACATGACATTCTAATCCCTGCGTTCCATCTAATGTATAACTAATGTAATTCCAATTAGCCGACATACATAAGAGGCTAACATGTGTAAACGCCCAAGTGAGAATTTTAGGACGTAATAAGGTGGGTGAACATCGCCAAAAGTCTGTTGACGATTATTGCTTTAAAGTACCCATGAGAAGTGAGTGTAAGACCAATTAGAATTAGCCGTGGTTTTCTGATTGGAATTATCGTCGAGGTGCTGACTTTGTGCAAGCTCGGTACGAATGAGGAAAATATGACATAGGGTGATCAAAGGTCCTAAAACCGGACCGGACCGGCTAGGACCGGACCGGACCGAGACCGGAAATGGTCCTAAAAGCCCTGACCGAAACGCGAGACCGAATTGGTACGGTCCGGTCCGTTCGTCCTCGGATCCAGTCCGTCCTATAAGGATTAATCTCTGGGTTTTTGGGTCGGACCGGACCGGACCGACCGGACCGAAGACCGAATTTGGACCAAAAAACCGCTGGACCGTGGACCGGACCGCGTCCGGTCGTCCGTTCTGTCTGGTTCTCCCGGTCCTGGTCCGGTCTACCGGTCTATTCTCAGGCCCTAATATGTCCGGAGGGGTATAAATTATAAGTGTTTTGAATGAATTAATTATTCAAAAGCTCCAAAGGAAAGAGGATACTAATATGGAAAGTAATCGTCAATGCATGGATAAAAGTGGGCGTGATGAATTGCCTTTGTATGAGCCAATTCATCGAGTCATCATGTAAAGATGGTGAAAGCGTACATCAGGTACTTATGTGATTATGTGTGCATGTGTAACAATGTCGTAAGGTGATTAGGAGATCTAATGTGTTTCGGATTATTTTTTCACAACCGGAGGGGCATTATTGAACGAGACCAGAAGGGCGACATGTGTATTTTTTTGAATAATGATGAGAATTTAAATTTGGATAATATATATATTTATATATAATCGAATTTGATTTATTGACTCTATCTTGGGTTTTTAAGTTAGCGACGTATTTTTGGATTGTGGTAACGAAGCTATTCCGTTCGTTTTGAATATTGGTAAAATTTCGAATTGAGTGCGACATATACTTTGATTTTTAAATTCACGACGTAAGTTTCAGCCTTGGTTTTGATAAGCAAGGTGCGCTTGGTTTTTTTTGTTGTTTTTACGATCCCCAACTAAGTTTGAATCGATCATTATTTTAGAAATTTGTCTCGTGAGAACGACGTAATAATTATTTTAATCGGATATATTCCGTGACGTATATTGTCCCTTATGAAGAACGCGACTATAAAAGTTAGAACGACGTGATTTGTTTTTGTCGAATATATTTTCGCGACTTGTTTTTGCCTTCTTTAATAAAGCTAACCATGATATGTTTGATTTCGGGGGTATAATTTACCGACTGTGTTTGTTGATTTACCATCGGAATAGTCTGGAGCGAATATTGTATCGCATATTATTTTAAAAAAAACTTAGAGTCTTGCTGATGACGAGAAGCCCATCATGCCCACGAACAGAATGAAGAGACGAGTAAGAAGACCGGAGCACTGGTACGGGGCTCCTTAAGGTGGGGTGGAATGTAACAACCCCGAGTTTCACGAGCGCGTATGTCGATCGCGAGTTTCGACGGCCATATAAATATATATTACGAGTTTTCTAAGCTGAACGTCGACGTTTGAATTTTTATTTGTCGATAATAAATATTTTCGTATTTTATTACGAATAATTTTGAAGAAAATTTGATAACTTTTATTTTTGATGTTTCGCGAGTCACCGTTTGACCGCGTGTTCGTTAACCGTTTCGAGCATCGTAAAAATTTCTGACTTGTATCTCGTTTATTGGTTTTTAAGAACGCTAAAATTTTATTATTTTTTAATGAATGTCGTCATTCTGTTCCTTGTCTTGAGCCGAATCTGATTTAAACAACACTCAAACCATTTTGTTTCCAAGGCAATCATTTCACTTGTTGCTTCCAAGACTTGATAAAAAACACTTCATATAACCCTAGAAGAAAAACACATAGTATGAAAAATTGTTTTCTCTTCTTCTTGTCCTTGTGGGTTTGGCCGGATATCAACCCACACACGTACACCATGATTTTTCTAGTTTGATCCAAAAACACATTCAAATAACACTTAAATGATGATGTGAATCAAGTAGGAACCAAGTTGTAGTTTGTTTTCTCTTTTCCTTCTCCCTCTTGGTTTGAACGAGCACACAAACACCTCCACTCTTGGTGTTTGATTGTCCCCACCTCTCAAATATTGTTTAGAAGGTTTTAGTTTAACCATCCATCAAAGAAAAATATACATGCAACAAGGTTTTGAATAAGATTGAGTTTTGTTAAAACAAAGAAGGTTTCGAGTTGGGTTTTGTTTTTGATTGTGGGTTCGAACCAAAAAGAAGACCACAAGGAAGTGGTTTTGTTGATTTGGTAATATTTGGGATTGATTTGGTTCGGATTTGGCTTGGGTTTGGTGTCGAAGTCACGAAAAAAAGAGGAACGAGGAACACGTCGAGTCCAATCTCTTTTCTCTTTAGGTCATTGAGCCTTTGTGAGCATCCTTTTACTTCTATTTCGATTATTTCGTTTGATTGATTGATTATGTTTACATGCATGTGATGAATCGGGGGAAACTTGCGAGAATGAGCTAGATAATATTTTCGATTAATTGAGCAAGTTTAGATTATAATTATATGTCATTTTAAACATGTTCTAGTTGATTTAAATGCCTAAAATGATTTTTAAGGTTTTTGTAAAATGTAAACATGAGCAGAAAGTTTAGCATGCCAAATGAGAACCGAGATTTTGTAAAATCTAATTTTAGGCTTTGAAATCTGATAAAGCTATCCGATACGATCGTTTTGATATAAGGTAGAGCTTCTAACTCTTAATAACGAAAAAGTTAGAGCAAAAACGAGATAGATAGTCGATGTATAAAAACTCAGCATTTGTTCAAAATGGTAGTTGCTGTCTTTGATTTAAAGGCATGTTTTGAGCACTTTCGAGTCCGTTTCGGCCTTCCGGCGAAACACGAAAGTTGCTCATAATGATGTTTTAATGTCCGCGAGGCTCGCCGATCTTAAAATTTAGTAATAACGGGTCAAAACCCATGGTCAAAGTCTGTCTTTTATTTAAAATAATCAAAGTGCCAGCAGATTCTCGCAAGGGCATTTTCGTCATTTTTCGTCGAGTTCTGGGTCTCAGCTAAAACTAAAAAGTTGTCCGGAATATCGTTTCACATAAAATCTCTTTTTACTCCGAGACATGAAATTGTGATTTAGCGAGTCATTTAGAGCGGGTCAGATTTAATTATAAATATATATGTAAAAGTCAAACGTAAGAATAACTTGACGAATATATGTCGAAAGAGTTTAAGTGATAGTAAAATAATATCGATAAGATATTTAGAGATCAACAAGTGTTTTACGACCATTAGTCGGGACTAAAAACGTAAAGTTTAAATATGGTAACTTTTGGTAATACACGAACGTAACCTCGTTACGGATAATTAATAACCGGAATGAATGTCGGAAGTATGATAAGATAAATAAATAACTTTTATAAATATAATTAAGTGTCAAGACCTACTAAAAATGGTAAATTTCTGAAAATAGTAACTTTCTAAAAATAGAAAGTTTCCTAAAATGGGAAGTTTTCGACTAGGTTACGTGAGGAATAATTATAACTTAATATTGTGGGGTTTTAAGATCTAAGGCGCAAGCGGGTTTCTCATCACATGTATGAATACGTATATTATATATATACATGATTTTAATGATACGATGTACGCATCGTCGATCGTACTTTTCGGTATAATAATCGAGCGGCTCTAATTATAGGTCGTGATCGTGTTCGTGGATTCTTCGTACTAGATTTCATTATTTGATCACCGGCTATTGATCGAGGTGAGTTCATAGCCTCGCTTTTAAAGTTTTCAATGTTTTAAACTCCGCGAGGGGGATATATTGCTTGTTTTGAAAATAAGAACGCAATGTGTTTTGATTTTAAAATATGATTCCATTCACTATTGAGTATATGCCTTTTTCTGTGTATCCGTTAATTGCCTACTTTGTGTTGGTGAACGCTAATGCATTAAATAGATCTATTGGGTTTGACAACCCTGTTCGGGGTTTGAATCAGTGGTGAGCACCCCGTAATGGACATTTTGTTATTAGTATTAGGGGAAGTGAGATACTTCCCGGACATGATTTCGTCCTACAGGATGAATGTGTTAAGTTTCTGTACATGGGCTCTTTAGTTGGAAATCATAAAAGTTATAACTTGCTTACTCACAAAGCAACATTATTGATGTTTTGTGGAACCCAAATTATGCGTTCTATGTGTCGATTATAAACTCTATGAATTCACTCAACGTTTTGTTGACGTTTTTAAGCATGTATCTCAGGTTATTTGTTGTTGATGGCTTGGATGGAACGGAACGCGGATGTCAAGGACGGTGCCTCGGTGAAATAATGTCATAAACTAAATTCAATGTTTTAAAATCAAGTCGTGATGGACCTTTTAGAATATAATTCACGTAATAATAAGTGGGTCAATGTTAAATTCTGAGCTGTTAATAAATTGAATGGTATTTTATAAAAATCATTACTTTGAAAGTTGTGAATGGACTGTCGTCTGATGTATTATGAAGTAGTAGCACCCAAAGCGTTGTATTCCGCTCGCGTTTTAACATTTTGAGGGGGTACAGAGTGGTATCAGGTAGCTACGAGAGGTAGCGACACTAAGTTGTTTCTACAAAACTTGACTACCAACTGTTTTTCGAAAATTGTACGAGTCTTTCACCGTTGTCCGATATCCGCACACGTATCGTTCCCGGTCCTTAGAAGCCCTATGTGGTATATATATGCTTTGTAACAACTGGCAAATTTCAGAGTTTTAAATGACTATTTTACCCTTTGACTTTTCGGGTCCGAATTGACTTCTTGACTTTTTGACATTTGTATTGTCACAGTTAAAACGATTTACCGCGTAACCGGTAATTTATCGGACATATTTTAAGAAGAAATATCTTATTGTTTATTACATACTTGCTCATGTGCCAAATGTATTTATTTATTTGATTCGGTTGAAATCGAAAAAGATACAATGTTAGTGCATAAGTTGATCTTTTCAAAAGCAACCCGCTAAAATCTCGTTTTCAACATCTCGGACTTAAAGCAATTTGATGTGAATAGACTTTTCGGACATATCTGTTTTAGTTTTACACGAGACCTATATAACATGCAGAAAATGATCGAAATACAATCGCAAATATTTTAGGCAAAATGTGTAACGCTTTCGGACGTTTTACCGACAATAAAACATATTTTAAATTTATATTTAATTATCACATTTTTTATTAATAAAAATATTTAATAATTTATTTAAATTTTATTTCAAAAAGATCGTTTATAAAACGCGGAGTTTTAAGTTAAAGTTTATTTTACGGATACAAGTTTTATCCGTGATCTACAAATACATTAATAAACATTCTATATTAAATGTTTATAAAACATTGATGCAATTATGTCGACTGTGAATACTCATTTTTGGTGAGAAAATCATTTGGAACGAAAATGACGCAAGTTTTATTAGTTCGTGTTTTGAAACATCCGTTAAGTAGCTTAAACGAGTCCCGAACCATTATTTAATAAAATTTACACGTTTGGTCCTTATGGTAATATTTACTTAAACCGCCCTAAACTATTTCACAATTTCTATTTTGTTTTTTTAAGTCTCAAATATATATATGAAACAAATGAGGATATCTCATTTTTATTTATAAACCTACACACACACTCCTCTATTTTTTCGGCGAGTTCCCACCGCCGCCGCCATCATCTCCGGCCAACTTTCGGCTACCGTCGCCGCCGGCGGTCACCACCCAAAAAATATACAAATACGTAGATCTACCTTCGATCTACCCGATCTACTACCTTACTCGCTGCCACGCGCCATCTCCACAACTAACCACCGCTGCCGCCACCACAACCAACACCATCGCCGACACCACAGCACCATCGTTACCCCATAACCATCTTACAACGGCAGCCACCACTACCACTAGAGAGGTTTCAAGCGCTAGGGCGCCTCCACATACCACCATGACAGCAACAGCCGTTGCCACCACACCCACGTCACCACCGCTGCCACACCATCCTCACCACCACAACCACCATGAGAAGGGTGCGTTTGGGTTGCAGTCAAGACACACAAAGGGTGCGTGTGGTTTTATTAATACACCACAAGGGCGTGTTTGGTTTATATAAATCAAATAAATATATATCGTAAGATTATATAAACATAAAACCGGATATAATGGTGGTTTATATGGTTAAATAAATGTAATAATTATTATTTTGTTAAGTTTAGACATATATATATATATATATATATGTATGTATATATATGTATGTATATATATGTATGTATATATATGTATGTATATATATGTATGTATATATATGTATGTATATATATGTATGTATATATATTTTTTTTTTATGTATGTATATTATGTATGTAGCTATTATGATCTCTACTAATATTATATATATATGTATATATATATATTATATATATATATATAATATATATATATTATTTATTTTAAAATGGGTTGTAGGTGTTAAAGTTGTTAAGTGAGGAGAGTAATATAAATTGGACAAAATGTCACATTCTTAATTTATTGTGGTCTGTGTAAGGAGTTGTTGGTTCATGTCGAGTTTGGTCTTATTTATATTTTTTATGTATATATTATATATATATATATATATATATATATATATATATATATATATATATATATATATATATATATATATATATATATATATATATAATTTAGTTAAAATGGTGTAGGTGCTTAAAGTTGTTAAAGTGAGAAGTAATAGAAATTGGAAAAATGTCACATTCATTAATTAATTGTGGTCCGTGTACGAGTTGTTGGTTCATGTACGAGTTGTGTTAGAGGTTTTGGTTCGTGTACGAGCAGTTGGTTCGCGATTTTTAATATTATCAGTTTCTTGTGTATCAGTTGTTTATCATAGTTTAATAATTATTTGTTAACTCAGATGTAACTTGTAAGAGTGTATCACTGAACTTGCGAATAAAATATTTATTTCTATTAATTGTCTTTTTTGAAGCAAAACTATGTATTATATGTATCAGCTCATTAAACGGGTTACGTATCAAGGTTTTTAGTGGTTGGTAAATCAATTTTTATGTATAAGAGTAATGTCATGTATCTACTATTAATTAATCACATGACAATTAGTCGTTTTTCACTGGTTAGAAACACTTCCCATTTTACAACTTTTAAACTTCACTACACTCAATAACCCTCTCACTCTTCTCTCTTCTTATATTATATCTATATATATCATATATATATTATATATATTATATATTATATATATATATATATATATATATATATATATATATTTAAAAACACGCGAGTATTTGCAACTCGGATGGATTGAAAAATGATTCAGTTATATAGTTTTAAGATTATTGATTGTATTTATACAATAAACTTGACAATCGAACGAAAACTATACTTTTACAAATGATGTACAACATTTTAGCTACACCCGTCAAGAATCGGAGGAATACTAAATTAATAAAATATTATTTATAATTCCCGACTAGAAGATAAAGTCACGACTTTTGTAAAAGCTTTACAGACATCGTTTAACATAATTTGTAACCTTAAAACTTACGTTTACATTTATGCAAGAACTTTTATTTAATTAAGTGGTTATTTCCAAAAACGTGTCAAACTGTTTGGTTAATTATTTACTCACACTTTTTATATAATACTTGCAAAGTATTATATACTTTATATTAATCTTTGAATTGTTTGTCTTTCTTATATAAATTCACGGTTATGAGTTATATAATTTTTTATTTTTCATATGTACTATATACGGAATATATTACATACTTTGTGGTTAACTTTCGATGTATTTTATTAAACAACCACAAACTATTACAATTTGAAATCCTAAAATTATTATCAAGTTGTCGCGTGTTTGATTTGCTATTATCCATCGAAAAACCCAAATATATTATCCTTGGCTAGTGGGTCATAGCCGTTAAGATAAACCACAACTTCTTGGTCGAGCCGTTTCGATTTCCGTTTGTGTTGTGCTATGTGTGCATTTCTGCAAATCGTTCTACAACATCGAGATGAGTTTATAGCCTCATGTTTTACTGGTTTTACATATATTTTTGGGGGAAGAACATGCTTGTTTGCCAAATTTATTCACATGATTGACTTATGCTTGTTACATGATCGTTTACAAATTGGTAGGCATACTTATTTACATAGCTCGCTATGGGATACATAATTGAATTCATTATTGGTCCCAAATACATACTTTACTTTGAAAATGATTACGGATTAGCTTAGGTTGCATGAAAAGTAATCACTTGGAGTTGAAGCCGATGTCTATGAAATAGATCTTTTCGGGATTGACTAATCCTTGTCGGGGTGATTAGCTATCACTGTGGCAATACGAACTTTATAACATGTCGGAACACGATTGTTGGGTTCTATAGGGCCCACAACACATACATATGAATAACCTTTACTGTGCCTTGAATATAGTGGCATACATACAAGTCTACGTCGCATTTATGAACTTAGCGAGTATTATAATCATTGTTTTATACACACATGAAATATTTACGTTCTTTTTGAATAAAGTGAGCAATTGCATACTTTGGACATTTGCGGTGGGGGTTCTATTTTTATACGTACATTTTATGATTATTTGGGGACTGAAATGGTCTTGCATATTTTAAACTCTTTGATTTCTTAAAAATCATACATACATTTGGAAGAAATTCAAGGATTGAAACAGTATACACGCTTTAATGAACTTTGGTTTCAACATTTATACCTTTTAAAAACCTATGATCTCTCCTACTTTATGTTAGAATCTTTTAAGCGTGTTTTTCTTAGGTAAATTAGAGCTTTGGCCTGCTTGATATGCATTGGAGTCTGTTCTACATTCTAAATGATCAAACCTGTTCGTACTGGTTTTCAAGCTTTTCATTGTGATGCAATAATGGGGACAAATGTTTATTTCAATTTTCAAGAAAATTCAACGAGTTTACTTTTCAAACGACACATTTAGATTGGTAGTTCTCTTGTTTCTTGTGCTTTTTGTATTATTGATAGTAACGCACCTCGACATATTTCCGCTGCGACACATTTTTGGGGGTGTTACAGATTGGTATCAGAGCACTAGTTATAGAGAACTAGGTTGCATATTTTACCCTAGACTATAACCGTTTTCACAAACATTGCATCAAAGCAAAACATTTTTCAAAGGTGCAAATCTACTTGGTTTACTTGCTTACATTACTGTGTTTCACAAAGTGCTTAAACATTGACATACATATATATAATATATTTGTTTACACCTTTTTGGTATATCGTACGTTTATTTATATAAGAGTTAATTATATAAATACTAGAACATTTCTTAGGACATTGTGAGTTGCACAATGGTCTCATTTATACCTCAGACATTGTGAGTTATACAATGGTCTTATTTTACTTCTTAAGACATTGTGAGTTGCACAATGGTCTCATCTTACTTCTTAGACATTGTGAGTTGCACAATGGTCTCATTTCGTTCTCAGACATTGTAAGTTAAACAATGGTCTCTAAGGATATTATTTTTCTTCATAGCTTTATACTATATTGTATTACACGGAGACCGTCATAATTTTGTTTACATGGAATTATGTATGAATCTAAGTATTACAAGTCTTGTATGGGCGGGACTTGTAATATGAGGATTGATATGATAATTGCTATGTTAACAAAGCCCGTCACAGTTCTGTTTACATGGGATTATGTATGAATCTAAGTATTACAAGTCTTGTATGGGCGGGACTTGTAATAGGAAGATTGATATGATAATCGCTATGCTGATTCGTTCATAATGACCCCTATCTTGTTTACTTTAAACCGAGTGCTCATTAACTGTCTTGAACTCTATGTGATTTTCCCCGATCGTTTTACTCCCCGTCTCCGAAGACGAATTTTAAATACTCGTTCCATACTCATTAGAGCATCGGCATCGTTATGTCATTCACCACCTTGAAAACTTTGTG
>BQNB010037859.1:0-28349 GCA_026074375.1 Tanacetum coccineum | reverse complement strand
CTCGAAAGTCAAAGTTAAATAATCCTTATTTCTGAAATCGATACGATATATATATATGTATGTATATATATATATATATACATGAATACTCGTTGATTTAAATAAAATCATAATATTTTATCATTATTTTCGTCTTATTATCGGGCTAACAGGGTAGAATGTTTCAACATTTAATATGTCCAAAAGTTTTCACTTCAACGATCAATCTTCCTTAAAATTCTCCCTTCTTTTTCCTTCATTAAAATCGACACAATGGTGATAAATAGTAAATACTTTTAGAAAAGTTCCAATATATTACATCTTTCGTATCTTATTAGATTTTTAAGTTAAATAATCATTTATTGATAAAACATTGGAAATTTCGCCTCTTTTTAGCAAATACTCTAAGTATATAATTCTTTCGAAAATTCGGCATGACCCGTACGTCTTTACCACTTTTTCCAAAGGTTTTAAACCTTAACCAAAACACTTTTCACAAATCTGACATTTTCCGACAACATCAATACTTTCAACATGAGTCATCAACCCGTAACAAAATAATCTCTTTATATTCGACCATCCCAACAAAAATCCCTCTTAATCCAACTCAAATCCATTAGTCCATTTACTTCATATTGGTTTTAAATACTTAGCCCGATATCATAACTTAATCCATATTTTTACATAAATAAAATATATACCAAGGCCCAATGGACCTTGAGCCCATTAAGCCGAGTTGAACTTAAGTCGTACGCCCTTTTTATATAGCTCAAAAATCGAATAAGCTATAAGCTTATTTATATAAACCGAAAACCATATAAGCTATAAGCCATATATATATTAGTACAAGCCGAAGATCAAATAAGCTATAAGCTTATTTATATAAGCCGAAAAAGAATAAGCCCAAAACCAAGTGGGCCGAGCCTAACTTAGCGGCGAGCCAACACAACTCAAACGGACCCTCGGTTGGGCCTAAGCAAACCAAACGCACCCTTAGTTGGGCCAAGCCCAAACCAAAACCCAAACAAGCTCAAATAAGCCAAACCGAATAAGCTTAAGCCGGAAATAAAAAAAGAAATCAATAAGTCAAAATCAAATAAGCTAAAACCGAATAAGCTTAACCCGAATAAGCCAAAAATCAATAAGCCAATAGCCAAATGGGCCGAGCCCCCTTGTGGCCCACAAACCAAAACCAAATGGACCCTTGTTGGGTCGAACAAACCAAACGGACCCATGATGGGCCGAGTCCAACCAACCGCACCCTACTCGGGCTTAAACAAATCGGACGCACCCTTTATTTGGGCCGGTCCAACAAAGAAATCAAAATAAATTCGCATAAACCCCAATAAGCCATAACCTAGCTTATTGAATAAGCAAAAATTACCAAATAAGCTTGAAAAATTTACCACACAACCATTTTATAAAAACTCAAAACCTTTTTCCTTCTTTTCTTTTTATAACCGACCCACAAACACCCCTTTTCACGTTTTCGATTTCAAGTTTCGACCTTTTTGGCGATCCACTTGTACAACTAGCATCTAGACATTACCATAATCACAAAATTACAACTTAAATTCAAAGTTTTATAAAAACTTACTTGTTTGATGAGTTTGGTTCGATCGAGACGCGCAAATGTTACCAAAACCTTGTTTCTTCAACCCGAAAACATTAGTTATCAACCCAATAATAAAATCTTAACCCGTGTTCTTGGCAAAATTTTCAAAATCTTTGTTTTTCTTCCCCTTTGTGGTTCGGCCAGATATTAAGAGGAAAAAAGAGAGAGTATATTTTTTTATTTTTCAAAAATGATGCATGTATGTGAAAAATGAGGTGGATGGAAGCATAAATGGGTACAAAGGGTGGACAACTTAGCTAAAATTCAGCCTTGTTGTTCCCTTTGCTTGCACACGCCAAAATGGCATCCAAAGGAGGGTTCGGGTTTAACTTTTCGTGTCGGGATCACTTAAAACCAAGTTTTCATTTATTTAAAACGTCAACCGAATTTAGTTATTATTTCCATTGCGTTAAAAATCATTTTTCCATAGACCTGGGTTATTCATACGACACCTATCACATTAGATTGCTCCAAAAATCCATTTTGAGCCGTTACCGGCCGACTCCGGACCGAAAATACAAATTTTTAACAAAACTCAACCGAACCTTGCTCATCTATTTAAAATACTTCAAATCACCAAATATGGCTTGAAAACTTATTTTCACTCATAATTTCACCTTTTTACGACTGTTACAGTCTTTTACCGAATTTCACGGAACAACCGTTTTTCTGCTATCTTTCAAATTTCCCACTCACGATTTTCAATTTAAATCAACGTTACTTCGAAATTATGAAATTATTAAATAAATAAACCCATTAACACATTCCCAAACTCATAAATTTCCACTCTTAAATAACCGCCGTGCCGGTAAGCGTTGCGTGACGATTTTTTACTAAACGCGGGAAAACCTCCCGGAAAGCACTGAAAATCTCAAATCCACTCTAAAATAGAAAAACGAATCATAAACGATTCATTTACGAACTCAATAATCCATCAAACTCTCGGTTAAACCGAAACCGCTTTTACGCAAAATAGTCAACAGAAGTCAACTCCTCAACTTTCATCAGGAAAACTGACAAGATCAAAAGACTTCAATATTCAAAAATATGATAGTTTATAGTACTTAACCTTGAGAATATTATCGATTATCACAGTCTCACCACCTTAAAGGAATTTCGCCCCGAAATTCAACTCGAATCATTAACACTTAACACCAATAGGAAATTCCACCCTGAGAATATTACCGATTATCACATAACCCCTGATATATTGGACCATTCAAGATCCTTAAAAGGGTCGGTCTAGTGGCATACACACTTGAGCTTCCTGAAGAACTCAGTAATGTCTACAATACCTTCCGCGTTTCTAATTTAAAGAAAATGGCCTATATGACGAAACCCTTCTTCCATTCCAATAAAGAGCTTTGGCTCGATGAAAAACACACTTTGTAGAAGAGGCCAAGGAAATTATGGATCAAGAAGTCAAGCAATTAAGACAAAGTCGTATTCCTATAGTTAAAGTAAGATGGAACTCTAAAAGAGGACCAAAATTTGCGTGGGAACGTAAAGATCAAATTCGTTCCAAGTAACCGCATCTAAGTTTCAAACATCGACAGCCGCGTACAGGGAGGGCGCAACTAAATCCGGTGGGGGACGGAAAGGGACGATAGTCTTTTATAAGGTGTTATGGATGTATAGGGCGAGACTCAAACCAACTCTACTCCTTATAGATAGATGAGTCTCTCAATCGAGATCTGGAGTAAATAATCTTGCGCTGCGATCGTATATAGAATCTCTTAGTGAGAGCGAGAGTACTGATCATGCACTCAGGCAGGTCTCTCGATTGCTTCGTACTAAATTTCTATAGATACATACATAGATGGTATCGATGGTGTGGACCCTTAGTGGTTACGGTGAATGCACTGGTCACTGGATTGCGGTGACTAGACTGTACTTCTTATTCATGAACTCATCACTATGCGATGTAGCAAGCGTGTATCGCGAGTATACACTCTGAAGATACACCACTCGTCATAACTGACCAATATCTCACATTACGTTCAATTCGTGCCAAGTATCCGTATCTATTTTCAAACATCACTCCATCATCCAACTAAATCTCAGGACAAAATTTCTTTTAAGGTTGGGAGACTATAACAACTCATAATTTTCATAAATGTAATTATCCATTTATTAAATTAGATGCATTTTTCATCAATGTAATATCTACTTATTCAATTAATTACAACCATTTTCACGGGAATATTTTTGCTTTATTCCACCTATCATGCAACGTAACTTGCATAACCACTACCAAACATTATTAACTCCATAATTCTTTTTTTTATCGATTGGCTTCACACTACCAAAGAAAATAGTGTTCTTATTTATATTGGGCTTCAAGCCATATGCTAAACTGAATTCATTCAATACTTCCTTGATCACATTTATAGACTTATGATCTCCATGACACATCATCAACAAGTCATCAGCAAAGC
Organism: Tanacetum coccineum; assembly: GCA_026074375.1. Taxonomy (NCBI): domain Eukaryota; kingdom Viridiplantae; phylum Streptophyta; class Magnoliopsida; order Asterales; family Asteraceae; genus Tanacetum; species Tanacetum coccineum. Next base: position 24,317 of record BQNB010037859.1, on the reverse strand, counting down.
ACATGTGTGTTAATCCCATTTCCTTACATCCAATAGGAATTTAAATTACCATTTTGACCAACTTTCCTTCCTATCATAAGAGTAAGAACTTCCATAACAAGAGTAAACAAATAAGGTGATATTGAATCACCCTGCATAAGCCCTTTGTCGCTTTTAAAATAACCAAATATATCTCCATTGATGTTCAATGTAAATACTACAGTGGTAACACATGTCATGATCCACTTCCTAATCTTATCATGAAAACCATAAAGAAGAATAATTATGTCTAAAAACTTCTGATTTACAGTGTCATTCGCTTTTGATATATCAATCTTCATTGCACATCTCTGAGGACTGGTTTTCTATTATAACCTTTCAACAATTCTTGAGTAATGAGAAGGTTATCTTGGATCAATCTTCTTGGGATGAAGGAACTTTGATTCATATTAACCAGCTTTTCTAAACCACCTTTTATCCTGTTTGTTAAAATTTTGCTTATGCACTTATATACCACATTGCAGCATGCAATTGGTCTAAAGTCAGACACTTTTTTAGGCTGATTTGTTTTTGGAATGAGAGTCACAAGAGTTGCATTAACTTCATACAGTAATTTTTTTGATTTGAAAAATTCTTTTATAGCAAGGCAAGCATCTTTTCCTACTATATCCCAACTCTTTTTGAAGAAAAGAGCTGTAAAACCATTAGGACCAGGAGCTTTGTCATTATCAATGTCAAAAATTGCCTCTTTGATTTCCAAGTCGGTGACATCTCTAGTCATGGCCGATGCTTCATTTTCTGATAACTTTATAGTAAACAGATTCTCAGCATCCTCTATAATTGGATCCTCACCATTACCTCCAAGAAATGTTTGAAAGTTCTTAATAAATTGCTCAACAACTTCATCTTCATTATACCATTTCCTTTTTGCATCACATACACTCACAATTCTGCTTGAATTCTTTCTGACTTTTAATATTTGGTGGAAGTACTTATTGTTTATGTCTCCTTCACTTAGCCATTGAATTTTTGCCCTTTGAGCTAAAATCTTTTCTTCATAAATTACAACTTCACTATACTCTTCTAGGATCTTGGTCATGTCTTCTTTTTACTCCTTATTATAAGGTTGGCTTCTACTTTGCACTGAGCTTGTTTTAAACTGCCTCCAAGCGTTATAACTCTTTCATAAAGGTTACCATTCTTCAAATTAAGTTTGTTTAGGTGGATTTTCATAACTTTCATTTTCTTCACCAACTAAAACATTTTGAATCCCTCAATCTTAGACTTCCATTCTTTTCTAACCAGCTCCAAGAAATCAAGCTTATCAGCAATGTAATTGACAAACCTAAAAGGCTTATTTTTCTTAACCACTACATCATTCATTATCAAAACAACAAGGCTATGGTCAGAGACAAAAAATGGATTAAAGTTGACCATTGTATTTTCATATTTTCCAACAAATTCTTCATTTGCCATTACTCTATCCAATTTCTTCATGATACTTGTATCCGGTTTTGAAGGAGATTTAATTCAGGTGAAGAATAAACCTATGCTTTTTGTTAGCCCATATTATTGTATATGTTTGTATTGGGCCTAAGCTCGAGTCTAGAATAATCATGTGTTTGTATTTATGTACCGAATATTGTCAGTTAATGAGACAGACGATTCATTCCACATTCATGTGTTTGTATTTATGTACCGAATATTTTCAGTTAATGAGACAAACGATTCATTCCACACTTACACTTTTAACATCTTCCGCTTCCAATTCATTAACGCAATTAATGAAATCTTGCATGTCTCCATTAACTCTTTATCCACCAGCATAATGTTCCTCAAGTTTCAAAGTAGAATTAAAGTCTCTCATCCAAGGGGTTCCTTTTGTGATACTTTTGTAATTTTGCAATGTTTTCCCCAATTCTCTCCTCTCTACTGTAACATTTGTTGCATAAAAAAACTACAAAAGAACTTTTGTTTTGTTTTGACAGTTTCAATTGTACATAGAACCTCTTGCCTTGTACTAGGAACAACCACCGCATCATTCACTTGCTAATGAAATGAGAAGCCAAGAAAAACTAGATATCATTGAAGTTGAATTTTTAACATACAAGGTTGATACGGGGAATAAGTTTGAGCAATTAAAGACAAATTTGAAGAAAAGTGAAAGGAATATGTTTTTGTTGAAGTACGTTGTATCCGTTGTTAATATGTTAGTAGTGTTCGTTTTGTTTTAAAATCATTGAAATATACAATATTGTATTATCTTAATAGTATTTGGCAATTTATTGTGGGTTTTAAGGAATGTAATTAGTTAAAAAAATTTATTTGCATCAAACCAATTAATGTTTCCATAAAATACAAGTGTAGCACATGGTCTGAATGCAAGCTAACCAGTCATCCTTTACATCCTTAAAACAAATATAAATTCTCTTGAAGTAAGTATTATTATATGAAGTATATCTACATCTAATATGCATGGTGAACCTCGATTTGAATCAAGAATAGCTTGTTTGTACTCTCATAGTGATACGACCCTGTTAGGGGTTGTATCGGGATAGGGCACAACTTCAAGCGTGTGCTGGCTCCGTCAGAAAATAGAGAGAAGAACTAGAGAATTATTGATGTTTGATTTGATTTGATTAATAATGAAGAATGATTCGGCATATATACCGAATAAAAGACATGGCTTGGATCATAAGCCAACTACATGATAAACATTGACTTACAATTTCCTAACACAAGTTATTCACTTTCCTAATGCGAGGAGACAACATAAATGACTTTCCTAATATGACTCAAACATATATCCTAAACATAATAAACTATGATATTTTCCTAACTGAGGGCGTAACATTTCTCAGTCCTTCGAAACCACCTTGCCCTCAAGGTGTCGTCTTGAAAAGCACTCTTAATTCTAGGATCCCATAATCTTTTTTGTATTGCAGTCAACACTACCAGCCAGTCATGTATAGCTATGGGTTCTTCCAACGGCCCCGTGCCTATCACATTGGCAGATGCATCAGCATCAATAAAAAAGACCTCATTAAAATCCGGTAGACTTAAAACCGGTGTAGTAAATAACCGATGCTTAAGCTTCTCGAAGGTTGACGCCTCCTGTACACCCCACTTAAAACCATCATCATTACTTTTCCCTTTTTTCGGCATAGTTCCATGTTCTTCTGATTCTGAAGTGTAAAACTCACCAGTCTCTTCAATCTTTGCAACCGTGTCAGCGGTTGTAGTAGTTTCTCGTAAAGCTTCTTATGGAATTTCTGGTGCAACTTCGTGTGCAACTTCTGGTGTTGTAGGAGAATCAGATGCCTTATTTTGGGATCCACCTATTGTAAGAATTGGAGAGGTTGGGGGCTTCAGGTTTGGTGTAGCACCGGTTGTAGTCGGCCCTTGGTTCGTGAAGCGTGCTTCCGCTACGCGGGCTAATGAAAAAGCCTCACCTCTTAATGAAAGCACCAGTTGATACGACCCGGTTAGGGGTTGTATCGGGATAGGGCACAACTTCAAGCGTGTGCTGGCTCCGTCAGCAAATAGAAGAGAAGATTAGAGATTTGTTTATCTTTTAACTTGATTGATTGATTAATAATGAAGAATGATTCGGTATATATACCGAATAAAAGACATGGCTTGGATCATAAGCCAACTACATGATAAACATTGACTTACACTTTTCTAACACAAGTTATTGACTTTCCTAATACGAGGAGACAACATAAATGACTTTCCTAATACAACTCAAACACATATCCTAAACATAATAAACTATGATATTTTCCTAACTGAGGGCGTAACACATAGTTTTCCATATTATTCAATCAAGTCTCCTACATGATCATATAAAGCTCTATGTTTTGCTCTCTTTCACTATCCAAAACTTACATTTATAAAAAAAACTTATGCCTAATCTTTAACCAAAAAATTTACTTATGCCTAATGTCCTCCTTCATTCTTCTCAAAGAATAAAGAGATCACTAATTATTTCTTTTGCGTATTGTGTAGCTATCCACCTAAAGTTAACAAGAGATCCTAAATTGTATTTGCACACTTGTGGTCAGAAAGTTAATGACTTAATTTGAAATGAGTTTTCATTACTTATCCGTCACTTTTTTTTGCCACTAGCTTTTTTACTCACATTTTTTACATCAACCAACTTTTTTGAACCTACATTTGCATATGTACTTTTTTCTTGTTTCTTCCCCTATCTTTGTTACTTTTCTTAGCAGCACACCTCCCCTCTGCAATATTTCTACCACAATATACCAACAAACATTTCAATCATTTTTTATAAACTATAGTTGATAGCCAATTGCAACCCCATAATTAGTCAATGTTAACTTTAACTTTTCAGGTCATCATACTTCATTTATGCCTAGTACAAGTTCCATCTATTTCCATGGTATATTAATGTCAGAGCAGGATAAATTATTAGCTGTCATTAGCAATTATCATTAATTGTGATTGCCTTGATTGACATTAGCATTTATGTATCATTAATTGTGATTGTCATTTTCCTTGTATAGTCTTATGGCTCATCTATATATAAAGATGGCTACTGATGAATAGGGGGATATGAAGAATAATCAATTCTAATATGGTATCACAGCCTCCCAAAAAGATCATCTCATAAACCCTAATACAATTTTTTTTCGCATCACAGTTGCTTCTTTTTATTTGCTGCTTGTTTTCTCCTTTGCCATAGCCTCATGGCAGGAGATACGCCAACACCGCCAAAGCCACCAATTGATAAAGCCTATTCCATTGCAAGTATCAAGGCATGTATACCCACCCCTCTTGATCTTGATAAATTAAATTATAACTCTTGGAGCTCGTTGTTTCAACGATTCTGTAAGACCTATGAAGTTCATCACCATCTTGCCGCCCCCTCAACGACAGCCACCTCCACGGTCGATCCTCTACATGACACCAACGACTCTCTTGTCGTCATGTGGATCTATGCGACCATCTCTCCCAAACTTGTGGAGATGATTGTTGATGTTGATTCTACCGCCCATGGAGTGTGGAACCGTTTGAAAGATCTCTTCCATGACAATAAGGATGCCCGCATCACACAACTCGACAATGAGATCCGCAACATGGCGATTGGCAACTTATCCATCACCGACTTTTTCCAACAACTAAAGTCAAAAGCCGATCGCCTTGCCAATCTTGAATCCCCGGTTAAAGACACTAGTCTTGTAACCTATGCCATTAATGGGGTTCGTAGCAAGTATCCCGATGCCGCTCGTGTGATTCGTCTTCGCGAAAAAGCACCCACGTTTGATGAGTTGCGGTCTTTGATGCTACTTGAGGAAAGCGACATGTCTAATTCCTCACATGGTAATTCTAGTTTTCATAACACTTCATCTTCTCCCACGGTGCTCGTTGCGTCTACTTCTAATGCTAATAAAACGCTCTGAGCACTTCGGGTTTTGGATGTGTGTCGGAATTTTCAGCGGGGCTTTCTCTCACGCTTCGAGCACGTATGGTGCCACGTTGTAAAATCGTGCATTGGGGGAAAATTGATTTAGACCAAGACCCTTCGAATGTTTCTGCTCCTAAAAGTAGGGCTGCTACTGTTCCTCCAAAATTGCTCGTACTAACCAAGGACATGATATGAGTCCACAAATGCCAAAATGTCCTGACTCAAAATCTTACCTCTGGAAGGCCCTACGTGGCCTCTAAGTGTAGCTACTTATCAAGTGTGTTCCAAACTAACATGGGCTATCTTTTCTTTAAAGACTGGCCCAGGAGTTTACAAACCCTTATGTGCAATCACCCCAAGCCCACTGACCTACCACTCTCGGTCCTTTTCACCGGCCCAACATCCTTGGAGGCCCATCAGTTTCAGTCAGCAACACTTTCAGGGTACCAACAACTTCAATCCGGGTGTGTGGTCCCACAGGTTGCGGCAGCCCCAATTTGAAGCTATTGCTCCCCGCAGATCACATCAGGCTCTATGCTACCTCTTGCATTTCAGATAATGACACTTCAAGAAACCCGCTTGGAATTTTGGATACTGGGGCATCCTCTCCTTGCCGAGAGGAGAACCAGGTCATGCTCAACGTCCTTTAGCAATCCAAGCATGTATAAATCTGTATTTGTTGGCAATGGCCACTATTTAATGTGACACAGGCGCCATAGTCTTTGCCACAAGCTTACACAAAACCCCTGACCTTCATCATGTCTTGTTACCCCTATATCCTCAAAAATTTGAATTTCTGTTCGTCAATTTACTGTTGTTGCTTAATAATGTGTCTGTTTATTTCGATGCTTATGGTTCTTTTGTGTAAGGATTACCGAACTGTTTCGGGGCTTCTGCTCCATTGTGATAGTACCGGGCGATCTCTACCATGTACTCAACTACCATTTACCACCACTATCGACTTTGCTTTGCTTACTTTGAGTCATATACGTGGGCAAATACGACGACTTGGACACCCAAAGTGACGATTGTGCTCGGTCGTTTGAGTCCTCTTCATTTTATTTCCTGTAATAAATCACATGTTGCGCTTTGTGTCATGATTGTAATTAGGTAAACTTACCAAAGCTCCTTTTTAAGTTCTGTTTCGCATGGTTGAGTCTGTGTTTGACATTGTTTCACTCTGATTTGTGGGACAATCCCCTTTTATCAAGTGCAAAGTGGTATTAAAAATTACTATGGCTTTCTTTTTGGATCATTTCTCTCATTATGTTTGGGTGTATCCTCTACTTCTAAATCAGATTTATTTGTTACCTTTGTTACTCTTTGTGCATACGTTAAGCAAACAAATTTATTGTAGATATTAAGGCCTTGCAGCTGATGTGCACCATGGCGGCGAATTTGATACACTCGCTTCCACACCCTTTTTCGGCATACATGGCATCAAGTTTTTAGGTCTCTTCTGTCCCAAAACTTCCAACAAATGGGAAGTCGGAACGGATGTTCGTAACTTAACAACATTACCCGTACATTGCTCTTCCTAGCACCACCATACCACCCTCGTTATTGGGTGAAGCCTCAACATGGCCGTCCCATCTACTAAATTATATTCCATCTAGTGATATTAATAATGAAATCCAATTTACTAAGGCTTTACAATAACACCAACCTATGATCACTTACGTGTGTTTGGGCTTTCTGTCTTTGCATTCCTCACATTTCTATTTTTTGATACACAAACTTCAACCCCGATCCAGGTTGTGTATTTTCGGGATACAGGCTATTACACGTGGGTATCGGTGCCTTGACCTCTCTACTATCAAAATCTTTATTTCCTTCACCGTCAACTTTGACTGGAAGTCAATTTCCATGTGGCTCATATGGGACACCTGTACCACTCCTTCATTCGACTTTTTGCTTTACACCTCACAAATCCCATTCCACCATGACTATACACCTGCATCTTCCCCTACACTAACATAAACGAATACATAAACCCCAATGCCACCTATTGTTGTAACAATTGTACATAGCTCCCCACCTCTAACGAACACTACCACTACGTCATTCTAGCCCACTTCACCGTATAGCCAAACAACAAAGTTCCCCTCATTACATACGTCATACTAGCCGGCCCCCCCAACCACAAACAACCACGAGTTCCCCTCACCAGCCATAATTAAACCTGAACCACCAAGGCAATCCCAGCGTCCCAACCCATTGCAACTATCCAAATCCTTGTCAACGCCACCCATACCCACGGCAACCATTGTCAACACCAACACTCATCATATGGTCTCACGTGCGAAAGCCGGAGATATCTAAACTCTTGAACGTGAATGAATTGTCATATACCCACTACCTCACCAATTCCTCGCTCTCAATTACATGCTCTTCGTGGGACCTCATTGGAATAAGGGCTATTGGCAGTATGAATATTAATGCTTTGATTTCTAATGGAACGGGGTAATTGTGCCTCGTCCAACTATGAAAATGTTGTTCGTTTCTATTGTGGCTTTGCAGGAATAAGTATTAATGCGGACGGTTACTTTAAGTTGGTTATAGACAGCTCGGTTGGTTGCGGAATGGTCGTAGTCACTGCAGGGTATTGATTGTGATGAGACTTTTAGTTCAGGTTGCTCCAACGGCTACGAATTCGTACTGTCTTTAAGTCTTGCTGTATCCGTGATTGGCCCATTCATACAGCTCGAATGTGAAGAATGCTTTATCTTCATGGCCAGTTATCTAAGACAGTCTATATGCATCAGCCACCTGGTTTTGTGGATACTACTCACCCTGATTATGTTTGTCATCTCCAGCGTTCGTTGTATGGGCTTAAGCAAGCCCCCAGAGCATGGTTTCAGCGGTTCACTAGCTTCATTTACATGTGTCGGTTTCAGACAGCAACTGACGACGTCCCTAGTTGTATTTCATCCGTTCTCGACATTGGAGCTTTTCTTCTTTTATTATGTGGATGAATAGTTCTTAAGGCTCTTCTCAGCATTATTACAACGTATCATACATTGCTTCACGGTCGAGTTGCCTGACTGATCTTGGATCTCTTAGTGAACTATTTTCTGGTTATTACTGCACAGCGGTCGTCTTCGGGTTTGTTTTTGTTTCAGTCTAAGTTTGCAGAGGAAATTCTTGAGCGAGCACACATGCAACATTGCAACCCCTGTAGAACTCCTGTTGACACTGAGTCCAAGCTTGGTTCTGATGGTGACCCTGTTTGTGATCTACCTTATACCGCTGTCTTGCAGGTGCTCTTCTGTACTGTCCTTTAACCGCCTGACATCTCCTATGCCGTGCATTAGGTGTGTCTTTATATGCATGACCCCCCGTGCTCCACACTTTACTGCTTTGAAGCGTATTTTGCGCTATGTTCGTGGTACTCTTACCTTTGGTCTTCAGATTCATGCTTCTACTACCGCTCAGCTTACTGCTTATACTGATGCTGATTGGGCTGGATGCCCTCGTTACTCGTGTTCCATTCGGGTTTATTGTGTGTTTCCTTGGTGATAACCTGTTGTCCTGGTCTGCAAAGCGACAGGTTACCTTATCTAGATCTAGTGCTGAGGCCGAGTATCGCGGTGTTGCTAATGTTGTTGCTGAGACTGCGTGGATACGAAATTTTCTATTAGAGCTGCATGCCCCTCTTACCACAGCTACTCTCGTCTACTGTGATAATGTTAGTGCTGTGTATTTAACCACTAACCCTGTTAAATCAGCGTAGCTAACACATCGAGATTTGATATTCATTTTGTTACGAGACTATGTTGCCTCCGGTCAGGTTTCGTGTTCTACATATTACCATCCGGTTCCCAGTATGCAGATATCTTCACAAAGGGCTATCCGAGTGCTTTTTTTGTGATTTCGCTCCAGTATTTGACGTCCGCAGATCTCCGTTCTTACTGCGGGGGATTGAGTATTTGCTGTCATTAGCAATTTACATAAATTGTGATTGCTTGATATGAATTAGCATTTATGTATCATTAATTGTGATTGTCATTTTCCTTGTATAGTCTTATGACTCATCTATATATAAAGATGGCTACTGATGAATAGGGGCATATGAAGAATAATCAATTCTAATATAAATCACATATTTATTAACCTTATATGCATGATCTATTGAACTAGCATTAAGGTCTTATCCTTGCATGTTAGGTCTAGGGATGGTATTGGTAAATAACCTCTTAATGTACCCGTATTATCAATGTTTTGAAAACCAAACCGAACATCAAACCGGTTAAGTTTTTTTTTTGAACGGCAAAGATGGAATATATAAAAAAAAAAGAGACTAGCAAGACGCTAGAAACTTAAAGTACAATAGAGTCAACAAAGAGAAATACATAACATCACAAAAAAAGGTAAAAAACAAAACCCCGAGACTTTAACTCCCAGAGGGAATCAAAAGGGATATCACAAAAACTTTTGACTACGGAAGGCCGCCGGATCGTTTTCACTTCGGCAGAAGGAAAAAAACCCCCCATCCCGGAGGCGAGCCACGGTTGCATTCAGGGATGGATTTTGATGAAACCAAAACACGTCCCTGAGAGAATGAAGAAAAAAGAACCATCCTCAAAAAACCGACGAAAAGATGCCAACGAAAAAACCTTGGCGTACAGGTCGCCAACCAAGCGAAACTTGAACGCCAAAAACTTCAGGAAAGAAAAACCACAAAGCAATTGCTCTAACATTGCCATTAGCGTTGATTGAAAGGGGATACATAAGCCAGCCATTCCAAGATAACTTCATATGGTCCCTATTGTGAAGCCACGAAAATGAAGAGAAACGAACATTATCGAATAGATCACTTTTCCTCAACGGTTGAGAGTTAAACGTGACGCTATTTCGGTATCTCCAAAGCCACCAAAGAACCGAAGTAGTAATAACATAGAACCTGTGTTTTTTCTCTTTAGAAGCATGCCAAGAGATGATCCAATCATTGAAAGAATCCCAAGAAGAAGCTTGAAAAAGAGGAATATCACACCATCTAAAAACGAGCTTCCACATATCGGTAGCAATGTCGCATTCGAAGAAAACATGATTAGCAGATTCAACATTGGCATTGCAAGAAAGAAGACAAAGAGAAGGCCGGAATATCCATACCACGCGGAAGAGAGATTCAATCTTATGAGGGTGTGTCGGTCCAAGGAAAGCCTCCATAAACACATTGACCTTTCCGGGGGGATAGATTTATCCCAGTAGTAGTTATGAGCAGAGTGGGAAAGGAGTATTTGGTCAATCCTATAACGAGCATCCTTAACGGTAAAAGTACCATTACGACCAAGACTCCAAGTACAAGTATCTTCATTGACATCAATATTTAGTTGACCGATTTCATTTAACATGTCACATAAATAGGCAAGATTTCTAACACCAAGATTGGTCCGAGACCAATTCCAAGACATTGCCTCTATTAATACGGTCAATGATAAGACAATCTTTGTCTTGATCAAGATGATAGAGCCGATTGTACCTTGTAAAAAGAGGAGTCTCGCCTACCCAAATATCTTTCCAAAATCGAATACGAGTGCCACAACCTGCTTTAAAACGAAAAGTGTTAAATTAAGATAATACCTTTTCGAGTGTAAGAAAATAGAGGTTCCAAACAATTGTTAGCCCAATGCCCTTGAAGCTACAATCATTTGTATCGAAACCTCCTTCTTGACCATGATAAGCTTTGATGACCTGAACCCAAAGGGCGTTTGGGGAAGAAAGTAACCTCCAACGCCATTTTTTAAGAAGAGCAAGGTTGAAAGCTTTAAGACGGCAAATGTTTAACCCTCCTTTATCCAGAAAGATATTTAAGGATATAATTGGCATTTCGACCAAGCCATTTGTTTTTATATTTAATTTACCACCCCAAAAAAAAAAATTAGCCCGATATTCTTTCAGGTATTGAAGGACAGATTCGGGTGCTTTTGAAAAATCGATAGATAGTAGATACAAGACTACCAAAGCACAGACCTTGATAAGAGTCAGACGACCCCCACAATCGACAGAAAGTAAAGATTAGCTTTCCAAGAGGAAAGCCTCATATTGAAAACGATCAACAAGCGTATTCAGCTAGCAATAGAATTATATTGGAACCCAATGGGAGAGACCAATGTAATTGAAAGGGACAATCACCTAGATTAAACCAGCATTGCTAGCCATACTTAAAACTTCATCTTTATTACCCCGAAAATACCATAAATATTAGACTTGTGAATATAATCTTGAAGACCGAGGCTTCTTTTTTTAGATAGGGAAAAACATGGGAGAACACGATGTATAATCCATGTCTTTAGCATTCCAATCTGTAGTAATGATCACATCATCTGCATAGAAAAGATGGGAAACATTGATAGTAGAATTCTTAATATTTACACCAGTAATCAAACCATTTCCCACTGCTTCCTCAAAAGCATTATGGAGACCTTCTATTAACCAAGATGGTAAGGAAGATGAGTTAGAGGATCTCCTTGCCTAAAACCACACTTAATGGAAAACTCAGACGTAGGGCTACCATTAATAAGAATAGAAGCTCACGAAGAATTGAGACAAGCTTTAATCCAAGAGCACCATTTATTACCAAATCCAAAACTGTCGAGAATGTGAATCAAGTAATTCCAGCTTATGGAATCAAAAGCCTTTTCAAAGTCCACTTTAAAATGAGGAGTTCTTTTGTTTGTTTTTTATACCACTCAATGATTTCGCTTAGAATAACAGGGCCATCAAGAATTTGGGCGACAGCATAAACGCCGACTGTTCCGTGCTAACAATCTGGTCAAATCACTTTAGATAAAAGGTAGCTAAAAATTCTTGGGCACTGATCTTATAGTGGATACCATAAGCGAAATAGGGGCGAGTCAGTGATTAAGTGGGTTGTTGACCTTGGGTAAGGGTGGAAAACGTAAGAATTAGCACCATGGCATAAAACAAGAGAAAAAGAATAAGTTAACAAAATCATATTAGATAATTCTGAATAGTGCTCCAATACTTCTTCACAAAACGCAAAAGAGTAACCATCCGGGCCCGGAGCTTTACTACTTCCACAATCCCAAACGGCTTCCTTAATTTCCTCAAAGGTAACCTGTCTTTCAAGAGTTTCTCGATCCATGCAATTAAGGGAATGAGAATGAGGAAGGTTAGAGAACATAACCTGTGAATCTTGAGCTTGGAATTTCCTTTTATAGAATTGAAGGAAGTCATCCTTGATCAAACAAGGGTTCGTGATCCAATTTCCTTCAACCATAATCCCATTGAACATAACCGGTTAAGTTTTAGTTTTCGGTTCGAGCGGTTTAAAGAAACGGATGTAGTAATGTTGCAGATTTCGCTTTGTGTTACACTACATATATATGTTCTTCTAATTTAAAATAATATTGAATAAAAGATAATGACATATTATATAGCAAGAGACTCGCAGCTTTCCCTCTCATTTTACAAGTTCACTTGAATAAATTAAAAGTAATAATTCACACTCTATCTATTTCACCTTATTTACATCCATTTCATAAACTTTGCACAAATTGGTCGTCTGCACAATCGACTTCTATTTCTTTATTTATTTGTGTGGGTGTGTTTGAGTGTATTGTGGGGTATGTTGGTGTTTAAGTAAGATATATTTGTATTTAAGTGGGGTATGTTTTGGTAGTGAAGTCGGTCGTCTTATTACACCAGTTTGGTGGTGATGTTGGTAGTGGAGTGAAAATATGATGTGGATGTGTAAGCCGACAGTGCTGATGTTGGTCATGACCATTACATTATATAAATACTCATTTGACGTTCGAAACGACGTCGTTTTAATCATCCTAGAGTACCGCGATTTCCATGAGCTACTTTGGTGGCCCAATTTTAGCGTGAATAAGTGTTGTTGTAAGTGAAGATGTAGCTGTAAATGCAGCGGAAGGTAAAATGGTAAATTATTTTTAGAAAAAATCACATGTTTCGTCCCTATGGTTTATACCAAAATCAAGTTTCATCCCTATTTCATTTTAATTACACTAGGCGTCCCTAATTTTGAAACTTGTAACGCTGGCCGTCCCTATTTTTTGGGCTTGGGTTGTTGTGATATTTTTGGATTGGTTTGTTTGATTTTTTGTGTTTGTGGTTGGGGTTGGGGTTTTGTTGTGGGGGTGCAGTTTGTGGTGGTTGTTGTGTGGGTGGATGGTGGTTGGGGTTTGTTTGTGTTTTTTGGGGGGTGGGTTGGTGGGGTGCTTGTTGGGGATTGTGTGTGAGGTGTCGGATGAGGTTTGTTGGTGTTTGTATGTTAGGTGCGGGATTTGTAAGTGGTGTGGTGGTGGGGTTTTGTTGTGTTTGGGGTTTGGTGTGGGGTAGGGTGGGGCCTTGGGTGCTTGCGGGGGTGTGTGGGTGTGGGGTGGGGTGCATTAATGCTTGTGGTTTGGTGGTTGTTGGTTGTTGGGTGGTTGTGGGTTGTGGGTGGCTGCGACTTGTTGGGGGTGGATGTTTTGGTTTTGGGTTGGTTGGTTGGTCTTTTTTGTGTGTGGTTGGGTGTGGGTTGGTTTTGGGGGGAGTGTTGTTTGTTGTTTGTGGTTGTGGGGGTGGTGGTGTTTGGGGGGATTTGGTGTGGTTTGTGTTTGGGGGTGTGTCGGTTCTTGGGTTGGGGTGTGGTGTGGGGGTTGGTTTGGGTGTGGTTGGGTGGGGGGGTTTGGGGCTTCTTGATTTTGTTGGTTGGGATGTGGGGTGTGTTGTGGTTTTTTGGCGGGTGGTTGGTGGTGGGTTGGTTGGTGGTTGGTTTGGGCGTGGTGGGGTTTGGGTTTGCTTTTGTGGGTTTGGCGGGTGTTGTGGGGGGTTTTTTTGGAGGTTTGTTGGTTTTGGTTTGGGGGGGATTGTTTTTTCTTTTGGTGGGTGTGGTGGGTTTGTTGTGTTGTTGGGGTTTTTTGGGTCTTGTGTGGGTGTTTTGTTTGGTTTGTTTGGTTTGGTTGGGTTGGCTTTTTGGGGTGGGTTGGTGGGGGTTGTTTTGGGTGGGTGTTTGGTTGGGGTTGGGCGTGGGTATGTGGGGGGGTTGTGGGGTTGGGGGCGGGGGTGGGTGTGTTTGGTTGGTGTGGTGTGGTTTGTTTTTGTTGTGGGGTGTAGGGGGTGGTGGTGGTTTGGTGTTTTGGTGGGGTTTGTGGGGGTGGGGGTGGGTGGGGTTTTTTTTGTGGATGGTGTTTGGGGGGCTAGGCCTGTGGTTTTGGTGTTTTGAGTGTTTGGGGGGGGAGGTGTGTGTTTGATGGTTGGGGGGTGGATTGTGTTGGGGTGTGTGGGTGTTTTTGTTTGATTTTTGTTGGGGGTGGTGTTGGTTGTTGGGGGTTGTGGGTTTTTTGTTTTGAGGGTGTGTTTGTGTGGGGTGTTGTGGTATGCTTGTGTAGGGGTTTGTGTTGTGGGTTGTGTAGTTGTGTGCTGGTGGAGGTGGGGGGGGTGGTGTTGGTGTTTGATGGTGGGGGGGGTGGGTTTGGGCGTGCGTGTTGGGGTTGCGTTGTAACGATGTTGTCCCTATTTTAAATGATCGTTAACTTTTTTCGTTAAGTATGATATTTGTGGGGGCATTTTGGTCTTTTCCGTTATAGGGACTAAACATGTAATTTTTTTCGTTCGTTTAAAATAAAATAAAAAATTTATGTTATTATATGTAAAGAATATTAACAAAAAATTACAAAATTTTTAAAAAAATTAGTACTTTTAAATTTAAATTTAACAAAAAATGAAATTTTTTTTCGTTTACTTTTAAATAAAAAATAATAATTTACGTTGTTATTCGTTAAACAAATTTAAAAATTAAAAAAAATTGTAATTTTTAAAATCTAATTTTTTTAAATAAATTTATTTCTTTTTTTCGTACTTTTTATATAAAAAAAAAAGTAGGTATTTAAAATTTTTTTTCGTACACATTTAATTTAACAGTTTTTTTAAAAAGGTTAAGAATATATAAAAAGTTAAAACTTTATTTCTTTTTACTTCGAATTTTTTTTTACTTTTTTTTTCTTAACTTTTTAAAAAAATAATTAAATTTTTTTTTTAAATTAAGATTTTAAAAAGTATGATTTTTTTTAAAATTTTTTGTAAAAAAAATTTAAATTTTTTACCAAACGTTAATGTAATTTTTTTTAAATATAAAAAGTACGAAAAAAGATTTAAATTTTTTCAAAAAATTTAAGATTTTACAAAGTACAATTTTTTTTAAAAGAATTTGTAAATTTTTTTTAATTTGGAGATGAGTTTAAAAAAAATTTAAACCTAAAAAATATTTTTTTAAATATAATAATGTCATGATGATAAAATGATTTAAATATATTTTACAAAATTAAGATTTATAATAAATTTACGAACAATTTTTAATCGTAATAACAAACATAATTTTTTATAATTTAAAAGTACGAAAAAAATAATTAAAAAAAAAGATTTATAAAAAGTACGATTTTTTTTAAAAATTTTGTAAAAAATTTTTAAACTTCTTTACGGTATAATAAACATAAAAAAACATTTTTTTATATTTAAAACGAACGAAAAAAATTACAAGTTTAGTCCCTATAATGGAAAGACCATATGTCCTCACAATATTGACTGAACGAAAAAAAAGTTAACGGACACTTCAAATAGGGACGGCCAGCGTGTACAAGTTTAAAAATTAGGGAACGCCCAGTGTAATTAATTGAAATAGGACGATACTGTGTTGGTATAACCATAGGGACGAAACATGTAATGTTTTCTTATTTTTATAAGTCACATGAAGTAACTTTGATTTTAAAAGATTGTGAAATATTTTTTTTAAATTTACGATAGATTTCGTGTTAAACAAATACCTTATATTTAAAATGTTATTTTGAAAAAGAATATGCATTACTTTCTCATCAATCTAGTAGTGTACCCAAACAAAATTATTATATATAAACTTAAATACTTAAATGGATTAACGAAATTACGTTAACAAAAAATTGATTCATGTATTGTTTCTTACAGTGCACCTGTTGCAGAGTGTCTGTTGGCTCGTGGACGGACGCCAAACAAACACCACCTTCACGTCATAATGACGCTTATCCGGTCCACCAAGCATTCCATTCACGAGCGTTTTTTTTTTTAAGTAAGCGGGGTATTTTTTTTATGTGACCACTTGCCTTATAACTGTTATAATTGGAGGAAAGTGTTTTTGTTATAATGGTGTTTATATTTCGAAGCTTCCTTCAAAGGTGGTTTCATTCTTAGAGTCTATTTGAAGTCATTTCTTTTAAATGGCATGTCCAGGGTAGTAATAAGGCTTCTCTGGGTTAATTGGAAAACAATGTTTTGAAGACTAAAAAACGAGGGGCGGGATAGGTGTGTCTGCGTATTTGGCGTGTAAATAGTGGCTTGTTGATTTAGTGGGTTTGGAAGTTTCATCTCGCAACAAGACTATATTTGGACTAAGTTATTGTGGCTATTCACGGTGTGGTGGTAAAATTCTTTCGGAAGGGACTTCTACTGGACAAATCTTGTTGGGCTCTCGATTTTGAGTGAAGTTCAGTTCTCTACAAAGAAAAGGTATGTATCGTTTTTGATTTATCGACCTCAATTGATGGGAAACGGGGAGTCCACAAAATTTGGTAGGAGCATTGGCATACTAGGGGGCATTTTTAAGACAATTTTTCCCAGATTATACGCGCTTGAATCCTCAAGAATGTTTCTGTTCAGTTACAAGATAGGGACCAACGAGTTGGGTCTGCTCCTTCCGTCGATTTCCTTGAGGGGGTATCGAGAAAAATCAATCGACAGCTTGGTAGTATTGGTTCTTTTCTTTTTTCTTTTTTTTTTTTTTTTTTTTATTTTTGTGCTGATCACTATCGTGCACTTCGGCTGACAGATGGTATTGGGAATCTGGAGTGTAAGGGTATTTTTTCGGTGGCCTCTGCTCGTAGACGTATCGATGAGATATGCCTTTAGAATTTTGGAGAAGAAACTCGATGGGGTTAAAGTGTGTACCGATAAAAACAACGTTCTTGCTGGAAAATCAAGCGTTGCTTTACCTACCCGGGTTCAACATTTCTCGTAGAGGTATTGACATTATGGATATGTCGTGTACTATTTGTGACTAATTGGCTATTGAATCGAAGGACCATTTTGTCTTTAGGTGTGTGATTGGTTGGGACATTGCTAATAAGGTTTTGAGCTGGTGAATTTTGGATCAACGCAAAGTGGAACTCATATGCAGAATGGAAGTCGTGGCTTGTTTCAATTCGTATGAATTCCAACTCAAATAAAAGATGTTCGAAGAGTTTGGTATTCACATTTGGTGGTACGTTGGGATCTATCGAAACAAGCGTCCTATTTGGGACGAGAGAACCTCAAAAGTCGATGCTTTTTGATAATGTATTACTAGTTTCTTTTTATTGGTGTAAGTATAGATCTAAAGCTCGTTCGGATGGAACGAGGATCTAAAATAACCTATATTATATGTTTTGAACCCTGTCTAGCTCCCTGCTAGTTTTTGTTTCTAATAAAATCGCCGTTCCAAAAAAAAAAAATATATGTGCTAGAGTAAGGATTTGGTGAGAAGAATAATCAAACTAGAAGGGTGAGAAATAATTCTTGCACACATTTTAAATTGAGGAAAATTTGAGTTTGAAAATGCATCCACGTTTGTCGGTGCTTTAGATTGTGTTGATTGCGTTTTTTTCTCATTTTTTCGCATATTAATTATTTTTCTGATTTGATCTTAGTCGTATGTGATAATAATAACATGCTCCATATCTACCTTATTCATTTAAAGGAAAGGCTCAAAATTACTGTATAGCCTTGAGCAGCTTACACATCAGCACAAAATAGTTAGACACTATTGAAGCTTTGAACATTTGTGTACTTTCTTCCCTTTATTACTCATCAACATATTGTATATCTCTATCATTTACCCACTCTTTTCTCAACCTCCGACCTTCCACTACTCATTTTAGTATTTTTCCGGCGACCACGGTAGACCCATATCCTAACTTATCTTTTATTTGATTTTGGTCATGTGCCTAACCTTTACATGTACACGATGCTGGTTTCTGTAGCTTAAATATGAAGTTGTGGTGGTGAGGGCGTGAATTATCTTTTATCTTTCTAACTTTTATATATGTGAAAGTCTATATAATGACTGTGGCCTGCTCACCACCGTTTATGTTTCTTCTTTCCTCTATACTCACATAATAACAATGTCTTGTTCTTTTTTTGTTTTTCCTTTTTATGACAGGTTAATGGTGATTCAGTCCAACTGAGGCTTCAATTTTTTATGACATGCATTTGTAAGTTTTCATGGTTGCTCCTATCAGGTTGTAACCGTAAGACGAGGGAGTGATGATGGTGTGTTTGTAGCAACAAGATCGATGCTTCTTATTTCCTAATAAGGTGTGTTTCTTTTTTTGGTCTTAATGTGATTTAATTTTGTTCCCTTTTTAGTTCGTCTTTCTAACCTTTTTGTGTCAAACATGGGTTTCTAATTTATTATTAGGTTACATTTGAGTTAATATTTAGTTATTTACCAATCTTCCTACTTCTTGAAGTGTTTTTGGAGAAATGTTGGTTAAAGTTTATATGTGGCTTGGACACAAATCTTGGGTTTCAGGTTGTTTCTTAAATGGCATTTTGTGTGTTCTTTTCTTTTTTCTAAAACTTGCATCCACAAAAGACTAACTCGTAGCCATGTGTGATGTTGAATCCGTGCTTGTTTTCATTTTAGGTATTAAAAAACTAAATTCAATAAGATTTTCAGGCGATTTACAAGTAATATTTCTTCACCATCTTAAACTTTAGATGTACTGTAACTATGTGAATGTTTTAATGATGAATTTATGTACATGCTCGTGATAAAATTTTTAGTAATATGTGATTTAACAATTTGACTTAAAATACATGAGCTCCAAGTTTCTAAATTTATTTCATAATGAAATAAAATATAGAAAACTACATACACAAGAGATTACTCTTAACAATTAAGGGAGTTGATTTGTACACACTCTTTTTTTTGCCACACCACAAAAATACTAGTGTTGTCTGATGCATGTTTTGTGGTGTATGACAAAAAAAAAGTGTGTACAAATCACCTCCCAACAATTAACCCGTTGAAACTTTTAATTATGCATATAAACAGGAACTCATCTTCTGTAATATCTAAAATTTGTAGTCGTTGAAAGTCGACGTAAGTTCTTCAAATAAGTCTATTGTTTAATGAAATACAGTTATTTATAACATCTTGTAAGTTTACGATTATATATAGTTTATGTTTAACATCATTACAACAATGCGTTTTCACATTTGTAAACAGTTTTTTTTTAGGTAGAGCAAAGAAAAAGATGAAACGAAGCAAATCTTTTTCAGAAGAAAAAGTACATGTTGTGAGACTTGTGGAAAAAGAGCGGTGATTGCTACATGGGTTGTTAATTGGGATAGAGGTGATGGTTTCTTACGTGTGTGATCAATTCGTATTTTTCATTAATTATAATGTATAGACGGTATAGAAGCATAGTTTTGTAGTTTTTTTATTTGAAAATTTTATCGTTTAGTAATACAATGTATAACTTTTAACAATAATAAGAAAAAAATAATAACTTTTTAGTATGTAAGATATATTATTGTCATATAATTTCTTCTTCTTAAGGAAAAAGAAGATTATATTTCCATCATAAAAATGATAGATGTTGATGTTAGAATGTCTTTTGTTAAGTTGGCAAATAACAAATCATTATATTGTATAGTATACTATATAGCTATCATTTTTATTCTATAATACTGTAATAGTTAGATGTGAGATAACTCTCTTGTATTTTACGAGTATCTATGATTCCACTTATAGTTTAACAAGATTTTTACATGGTGAGATAGCATTATTGAAACATTATAAATATGAAGACCAATATTAACATTTGACTAAAAAGAATATTGTAACTATCTTATGTAAATAACATGCTTCGATAAAGAAATGCAATGAACAAAATTTTAACCCAGCTAACTTGGATTTAAATGTTGTTAGTACAAAAACCGTGTATGGGGGGTGAAGAGACAGAATATGAGTCTAGATCACTTGGTGGACTGGGCCGGTGAATGGGCCATGATGTAGATCTTGTACTAATCCAAGTAATGAAGAGGTGATCTGCACAAATGAGAGTAAACCGTTAGCCTTACCGCAGGGCGGACCCCGCGATTAAGCTCCGGCGTGAGAGTAAGTATACATGCCTGTCAGAGAATGTCAGAGTATGTGTGTGTGTTAATGATAGGGAAAAAATGTACCTCTTTGGGGTGTGAAATGACCCCTATTTATAGGCAAGCCCAATACTAGGGTTTCCTAATATTTTGCTTGCGACTGTTAGTAGCCGGAGTGGGTCCCTTGTCGGGCAAGGTTCCACATGTAATCGTGTATGCGGACGTGAGTATCCTTCCGCAGTCCGTGTTTGTCCGCGGAGGTACAACGGGTACGGCTTTTAAAGGTACTCACGTGCGTCTTTGTAATATCCGGAGCGTGACCACTGTTGGGCTTAGTGGTCACGCTATTTGTTATATTGGGCCTGAGCCCATATGTGTATGTTATGAACAAACATATTATACGTCATCAAATGTACTGATTGTGATACGATAGAAAATATATATTGGTGAACAAAAGATACATTCTCTAGCTTTGTATATTCACGTGTTCATATATTACTAATATTTTTTTGGAACAAATCATTTCATTTATGATACGATAGAAAATAATTGCTTGAAAACAAATAAACAATGTAGAAATTATAGAGTTGGTGGTAAAGAGACGTGAGTGATAGAGGTGTTTTTGTTGATGTGATGTGGTTTGATACACTTTGTCAAAGGATGTATGAAATTATGAACCATATATAAAGGCTATCTTGTTCTTTTATTTTTCATAATCACAGCATATA
This sequence comes from Tanacetum coccineum, assembly GCA_026074375.1. NCBI lineage: Eukaryota > Viridiplantae > Streptophyta > Magnoliopsida > Asterales > Asteraceae > Tanacetum > Tanacetum coccineum. The sequence continues at coordinate 3,035 of BQNB010037859.1, read as the reverse complement.
TATTAGTCCACCTGGGCCGTGCGTATGTACGGGAAAAAAGGCTACCTAGTATAAAGTACACCCAAACCCCTTCTGCAGCATACACCAATTTAGGTAAAGTATACACTCTTCCGTCATGTAGAGTAAATCTTTAGAATTCCTGTTTTTTTTTCAAGTCACATATTTCACTTCTTTTGATATTCTAAATTGCTTATTGGTGTTGATAGAAGTTGGTTCTATTGGTTTTGTGTTTGGGTTCCACATGGAGTTATTGTTTTCAATGGATCTATACGATGGAATCCTACATGTGGTTCCATCTATTCTTGACCGTGATTTCCTTGTTTAAAGTAATCTGTGTTAATCGTCTATAATATGATTGAAAGACTAATGATGCTTAGAAGGTAAGGAAGAAGAAGCATCGATGTTGTCAAAATCATATTAGACGGTTTTACACGTTTCTTTGCAAAGAAGGTAAGATAGACGAGATAATTTCTCGTCAATTTGCAAAGATACTGAAATAGAAGTCGTGATTAAGTTTTGGGCGGATATGAATATTGTTAGACGCATAAATTATTGGCCCAAGCCATTGTGGGCTTGAGATCCATTAGATCTAGGGTTTAGTAGCTTATTCCCAAAGCTATGTTCTATTATAAATAGACATGCTTTGTTATATAATGAAAGCAATCCAATCAATATCAATTTCTATTATCTTTCATGGTATCACAGCTCTAGGTAAGATCCACCAATAAAAATTGCTATCCTCCGGTCATCGGGCTACTTGATCGTAATCCGGATGGATCGCGTTTTTTTCCCGTCTTTAATAGTTTTTATTAATTTAGAATTTTCTTTTTCGTAATCAATTGCATAAACCACTCAAACCCTAGCGTGTCCCAACACACCAAAAAAACAATTGTTGATTGCCTTGCAACTAAACCTTTTATATTTCCTCATCGATTGTGATAAGCAAAAAAAACAAGCTTTGGAGCTTTTACTCAAATAAGCTCATTAGTGATAAGCCATAAAAGAACCTAATCCAATCACACCCTTGATTCATGATGCGTTTTAAGAAAATGGAAGGTCACAATAAATTTCTTTAATTTTATTTAAGTTAGACAATAAATTGTGATTAGGAAAGTATTTAATTTCTAGTTATAAATTTAGAGAAAATGAAAGGTCTTTAGTTTTTCTATAAATATTAGGTATTTTCTTTGTATTAAGATATCTTTGAGTTTTCATAATAAAAGCTTTGCTTTGTTCTTGGCGGTTTGCTAAGATTCTCTTAATAATCGGTATTCGTTTGAATCAACGATTGTTGGAGTTTGCCTGATTATCGGTATTCTTTTGAATCAACGATAGTTGGAAGAATCAATCCTGGTATTCGTGTGAATCAACAGGGTCGATTTGTGTTATCTCGTTTTGTTACACTACATCAGTTGGTATCAGAGCCGAAGTTCCTGATTAAGATGTCTAGGATAAGTGAAAGCGAAGAGTCAGAATATCCGTTCTTTGAGGGTGATGGTTCAACTTCTGATGAATGGGGAGATTATGGTGTGGCGGGTGACGATTATGAAGGACCCCCGGTATTTGATGATGATCAATATGAAGAAGAATCGATGCTAGTTTATGATACCGATATTGAAGATGTCATTGAGGAAGAAGATGGATTTATCAAGAAAGGTGGATTTGGTGGGGAAGAAGACAACATTGAAGACGTCGTAATTGTGGCCAATAATCTTTGTTCTTTAATGATCCAAACTAATTTAAATGTTAATTTTGAGGAAGACGTCAATACAAAATCACATGAGTTGATGTCGCTTGAAAAAAGTAATATTATAAGGTTAGCCAAAGTTCGTTCAAATTTCTGATTGGTAAAAAATATCAAGAATGGTATTTGAAAGCTGCACCCATGGTCGATAAGTTCGGTTTTAAGACGATCAAGGTTCGAGGTCGAGTCATTATAAAGAAAGGGAATTTGATGCAAGAGATACAAATTTGGATGCTACGAGTACAAGGAACGAGTGAGGCAAACTCGAGGACGAGTTTTTTTTAAGTGGGGGAGAATGATGCGGTTTCAACTTTTAGTCAAAGTCAAGACATTGACTTTCTTTAATTTTATTTAAGTTAGACAATAAATTATGATTAGGAAAGTATTTAATTTTTATTCAGTTATAAATTTAGGGAAAAGGAAAGGTCTAATCAATCATAAATTGTGATTAGGAAAGTATTCAATTTCTAATCAGTTATAAATTTAGGGAAAAAGAAAGGTCTCTAGTTTTTCTATAAATATTAGGTCTTTTCTTTGTATTAGGATATATCTTTGAGTTTTGATAATAAAAGCTTTTGCTTTGTTCTTGGCGGTTTGCTAAGATTCTCTTAATAATCGGTATTCGTTTGAATCAACGGTTGTTGGAGTTTGCCTGATTATCGGTATTCTTTTGAATCAACGATAGTTGGAAGATTGTTTCTGGTATTCGTTGGAATCAACAGATTCAATTTGTGTGTTATTTTATTTTCACTACATCAGTTTGTCATGTTGAATTTGTATTGATATACAGGCAATGAAATCTATCTTTATTCTATGAAGTTTTTTATTTTAATCGGAGGCTTAATCTTGCATAAACGCATTTAGTATATTGTTTTTAGTTTTGTTGATCAAAAGTTTTATACGGTAGCATAAATGTCTATTTGATATGCATTCTGAATTAATTTTTAGAATTTTTGGTGGTGAGTTTTTTTTCTTCAAAGCCGCGACTAAAATTACCTCCATCAAATAACACATGTCCGGCTTTTTGACTCTGATGTTGGCTTGCTTAGTGCACTATCCGACACTGGTATTGAAGTTATGATTAGTGTTGTTAATAAAGAAGTCTTAGGGATTGCAAAAGCACCATCATCTGCCGCCTCGTGGATTAACATACATGTGTTAGCATTCAAGCCCGCCACAAATGTAGCCGCGGTGTGTTGGTAGTGAATTTTTTTCATCAAACCCAAATGCGGGTCCTGTTCTTGTTATAGCCATAAACAATCTCTGCAAAGCATTAGTTGCTTCTAATCTG
>BQNB010037858.1:0-39355 GCA_026074375.1 Tanacetum coccineum | reverse complement strand
TGTCGGTACTAAGTATAACTGTCGGTACTAACTATTTGTACTAACGGTACTAAGTTAAGAGAACATTAATCCTAACAATTACACTATGACTTGTATTCAAACTGTTTATTAAACCTATGAATTTCACTCAACCTTTGTGTTGACTATTTAGCATGTTTATCTCAGGATATTAAGCAATATACGGCACGGAGTGGCATGGACTCGAAGATGGCTAAAACTTGTTATCATTCACACTGTATGTAACTAGATTTTGGGACCTGCCTTTGTAAAACTCTGATTTGAAATGAATGATAACGTATCTTTTGAACAAACGTCTCTTTTAGGTCGTTTTCTATGATTATGATTGTTGTTTCCATGAAGTAATACCCCAGATTAGCTTCCGATGCTATATTGTAAAAATGGGGGTGTTACATATAACTACTGATTTATGGAAGTCTAAAAGTCAAAACATTGAATATATGGTCATCACTGGTCACTTTGTGGATTGTGACTGGAAGTTGCAAAAAAGAGTCCTGAGTTTTGTGCACATACCTCCTCCTAGACGAGGTATTGACATCGCTGATTGTTTATTAAAGTGTCTAAGGGAGTGGGGAATAGAGGAAAAAATTCTGACTATTTCTGTGGACAATGCTTCAGCAAATGATAATGCTATAAAAAATCTAAGAGATCATTATACAAGACTTGGAAAGTTATTTTGTGAGGGAGTCTTTTTTCATGTAAGATGTTGTGCACACATTTTAAATCTCATGGTGCAAGATGGGTTGTCAGAAGTTAAGGAAATAGTCAATAAGGTTCATGCTAGTGTAAGTTATTTAAAGGCTAGTGATTCGAGATTAAAGGTTTTTTCTCAAGTAACCAAACAACTTCATTTACCAGAAAGAAAACTTATCTTAGATTGTAAGACTAGATGGAACTCTACATATTACATGCTATCTACTGCTATTATCTTTAAAGATGCATTTTCTATGTATGAGTTGCGGGATCCTTCTTATTTGCATTGTCCTACTAGTGATGATTGGGAAAAGATTGAATGCATATGTGAGATTTTGGAAGCGTTTGATTCTTGTACGAATATCATTTCTGGAAGTGATTACCCAACTTCGAATCTGTTTTTTGGAGAGGTTCAATATATTAAGCAGCTTTTGGATAAACGATCTATGGATTCTTGTAATTTTGTTGTGAAAATGGTGGAAGAAATGAAACTAAAGTTTGATAAGTACTGGGGTGAATGCAATATGCTTATGTGCATTGCTTGTATTTTAGACCCAAGATGTAAGTTTGATATGCTTAAGTTTTATTTTAAGGAGATTTATGACAATGAGACACTTACTGAGAAAATTAAGGAAGTAAAATAACTTCTAAAGAAAATTTATAAGGAGTATGCTTTGTCATTGGATGTTAGACAAGAAAGTTCAGTAGCTTCTACTGATTCAAACACTACTGTTCTAAGAGATATATATGAGGGTACTAGTAAAAAACGAGGATTTTCGGTTTATTACTCTAGTATGAAACAAGCCGACTGTTATGATTTAGAAAACTCTGATCTCGATGTGTATATGGAAGAGGGCGTATATCTGTGTAACCATGATTCAGCCATCTCATTTAACATATTGGAATGGTGGAAATCTCGCGAGACAAAGTTTCCTATATTGTCAAAATTAGCAGTTCTAATACTAGCTATACCAATCACAACCGTGGCATCCGAAGCTACTTTTAGTGCTGGCGGTCGTGTGATCGATACATATCGTGCCTCTCTAAAACTAGAGACTGTCCAAGCTTTAATATGTGGAGGTGATTGGGTGCGCAAACTTCATGGCGTGAAAAAGAAAAACAAGGTAATATGTGACTAAATATTAAGCTTATATTGATCATTTGAGAAGTTGAAACTTATTTGTTTGTTTATTTTGCAGAAAGAAAAACAAATGCAAGAGATCTGCTTGATGGATGTTCCTAATCTATGAAAATGGAAATGGTCAGTGGCTTTTGATTATTTAGTTACGAGATTTTTAAAGCTATATTTTATCTAACCAATAATTTGTTGTATTTTTTTATATTGCAGGTTTGTATGGCAATGGAATGGAGCTTTTGATGAGATGGCATTTAATGGTGGAGCTTTTGAAGAACAATGAGAATGTGTTTTATGAATTTGGTTATTTTGTTTGGTCTGTTCTTTAAGTAATTTGGATGTAATCTGTTGCCATGTTTAAAACGTTATCATTTTGTAGATCATTTGATCAACTTTCTTTATTTCAATGTATTGTTTTGCTTATGTTTATGATTTGGTTGTCATATTAGATATCCAGTAAGCAACTTTTCAACCATAAAACATGCATGGCTTTGTTATCTTAACTGTATGGTATGCTATTTTTGTTAAACGAACTAATCGAGCTCGAGAACATAAACGAGCACAGTTAGCTCGAATATAAGATATACACATAAATAAACGAGTATCAAGTTCGAGCTTGAACAGCTTTGGGATACCCGATCCCGAGTTCGAGCCACGCTAAGAAAAACTATTCGAGCTCGAGTCGAGCTCGAGAAGAATAATAGTCTTACGAGCCGAGCCTAAATAGCTTAATACTCGACTCGACTCGGATCGTTAACACCCCTATATATATACTTTTTCCACTTTGGAAAAGGTACAGGTTGATTTCATTTTAATATATTTCTCTTTTCTAAATTCTCTCTCAACTCTCTCTCTCTTCTTTCTCTCTCTAAAACATCATCTCTTCTTTTATTTTCTAGTTTGATTCGTGTTGTGTAATATCAAGTGAAGTGATATACGGGATCCTACACGCTTACTTCGCAAAGTTATTAACGGTTCATGATAGTGGGGCCTTATGGCAAATGGGGGTACTTAGGCAATAATATATCAGGATAACATACAGTTGGAAAATACTTGTATTCATGTTTATAGCATGTATCTCCCCACGGAGTTTAGAAAACATGTAAAGGTGGGACTATGAACTCACCTTAATAAGGTAGTTGATTGACGTCAAAAGTGACTCAATTGGAAATAAACGGCCTCGTCACGCAACCTGGGGTAATATGTCAAGTCTTAGTTTGATTGTTTCAAAACTTTATTTCATAAAGTTTAACGTAAATGATTAATTTGGTTTATTAAATTGTGAAAACATCGTATCACTGTTCGGGCTATCATAATCCAGAGGTCATGTAGTAAACGTTTGAGGAGCTAGGACACTTTAAATCGTAAATCCAGCAACTCGTCAAAACGTCTACCCAAATGAAAGCCCCTCACATGAAATTCCCTAGTAACGTGATACGTTATAGTTTAAATGATAGGATTTTATCTTTTTAAGTTTCTTCAAAAGCTAGTGGATGATAAATTATGTTAAATATATAACATAATTATTTTATAGTGTTTCGATCGATGAATGAAACGATAAATGTGTCGGGTTTTAATAAAATCGAGTCTTATAATATTTAAATATATTTTTATAATTAATATAAAAATATTACATTTTATACCCTTGAGAATATGAAAATGACATTTACACTTTTAACCCTTTAACTATATTTTTAAAATTTTAAACCTTTAACTTTGGAAATTGTCAAAACAAGCCCCTGTGGTTTAACTTTGGAGTATTTACACTTTTGGCCCGAAAGTTTAATAATTTCAAAAGTTACAATATATACCCTTATGCATGAAATATTTTGCGTTTTTAGTCCAAATTCCACAATCTTTGTATTTTTTGATCTCAAAATCAATTTACATCATATAGCTTATTACTATAAGCTAAAATAAGTAATTTTTACGAGCTTGTAGCTTATGAAAAGAGCTTATGAGCTTAAAAATCCAAAATGGGCACGTTTGGTTTAGAAACAATAACCCGATGGTTAGGGCATTTATAGATTAAGTTTTAATGATTATAAAAGTGATAAGTAAGCTTATAGAAATAGCTTATTACAACAGCTTATGGCTTATAGCTTATTAGGTTCACAAAAAGAGCTTTTAGGGTTTTAAGGGGTGCGTTTGGTTTAGGAAAACCAAACGAGAAGACTTAGGGTTTCCAAAAGAGTTTAGCTTGAAAAAATGATTTATATGAAAGCATATACATGATCATAACATATATGACCGAGCTATAGAACAATTAAATGATGAGGCTTACTAAGCTTGAGGATCGAAAATGGCTTTATATGGGTCAAAAATGATAAAATGTAACCCAAAAGCTTGGAGATGAATCAAGAACTCTTCTTTTCTTATCCCTTGGTTCCAAAATAGCTAGCTTAAAGACCTTTCTTTTTCCCTCCTTAGCTTGGCTAGAACATAGTTTTAAGGTAGTATTAAACTTAGTGGTGAGTTTTGAAGGTGTACATGTATGAGTGTATATATAGGGTTGAAATAAGAGTGGTGACCAAGTTTGTGTGGAGTAGTGGCCAAGTTGTGAAGAGTGGTGGCCAAGGGTTAGCTAGGTGTGACTATTAGAGGCTAGGGACTAGCTTAGAGAGGTGTTAAGAGGTTGGAAGGGGTTCGATTTACAAAGGTGGTGACAAGGTGGTTCAACTTGGGGTGCAAGGTGACAAGTAGGTGACAAGGAGGTGGTGAGGTAGCGGCATGGGGGTGAAAGGGTGCTAGAAAGGTGGTGACAAGGTGCTAGGGTGATGGGGACAAGGTGGTGCATCATGGTGGAGCAAGCTTGCTAGGTTTCGGTTCTAGTTAGTAACTAGTTTAGGGTTTTGGGTAGTTTAGGGTTTCGAGTTAGGATTGAGCGAGCATGAGGTGGAATGGAGGGAAGATTTAATTTAAATGTAGTGCTTAGGAGAGTAGTAACTTATGCTTAAAAGGGTGGCACGAATGGTGTATATTAGTTTGGAGGGAAATAGCTAAATTTGAATCTCGTGCTTAATCGACTTGTACTCTAGCTTTAAATAGTTGTACTAGGGTTTTGAAGGGAAAAGATATTCAAAAATTATGTATTTTAACCTTGTACACAAGCCTTATAAGTTTGTACATTTGGATTGTATGTAAACATTACATGTAATCGGGTTTTGATATAAACGTTAACGTATGAAGTTCGTTTTATAATAAACGTTATGAAAGGTACGTTAAATAGATAACATATGGTAAAAATGGAGTTTAGAACATATTGTCTGACATATTATAACGTTTACTTGCTATAAACGTTGTTGATGAAATTGGCATTGGTAGGTTGCGTGAGCACGTTTACTTTTGTAATGTAAGTAACGTTACATTATGGATGGAATAAAGTAAAAATCTTTCCATGAAAATACTTGCATCTAATTTAATAGATGAAAATTACACTGAAGAAAATTGCATCTAATTTAATAGATGGATAATTACATAGAAGAAAATTGTATGTTGTTATATATACGTATATATTTTGTCTATACATATAACCATATATTTACAAACTTAAGAAAATTAAACGAGCTCGAGCGTAGTGTGCTTAACAAGCCTTTTAGCTTTAATTTCTTCAACAAATAAGTTAGTCGAGTCCGAACCGAGCTCGAGCTTGTGAAAATTTGCACGAGCTCGGCTCGTTCCCACCCTACTTATATTACCTTTGCCTTTGAAAAACTCCCACAAATCCACAATGGTTGTTGAAATTTGACTTTGACCATCTTTCTTTAAAAAAGTAGTACGTAGTACTTGATCTGTTTTAATCAATGATTAAACATTACTAAAGCCGTGATTATTGGTTTAAAAACAGTCCCTGCAACACATTCAAGGAAAGACCTTGCCAAGATTAAGTGACAACATCATGTTGGAGATCTATCCAGATTAAGCTTACATCTAACTAAATCTTCAGGTCATTTTCTGACCCTTCTTTTTTTTATTTCAGTCACTGTTGATTCTTTCACCTCTGTATTATTGACTTTAAGATTAAATCTAATTTCTAACAAAGAGTCACAAAAGACATCTGGGGTCATGAGAATTTTTAAGTTACACTCATTTCTGGCTTAGGGAGTGTTTGGGTTTTTGTTAAATAAGCAGTTTGGAATAAGCAACTTGTAACTTCAAACTGCTTATTCAAAGCAACTTGTTTGGCTAAAAAGTTTTAACTTTATCGCGCGCAGTAAGCAATTTCAAACACTCTGAAAATTGCTTGTATGTTGTATGGCAATAAGTAGATAAGCAATTGGGATTAAAGGTCTTTGCTTGTAGTTTACGTAATCACGTATGGATGGATAGCAATGTCTAACTATATTTGTTTAGACATGCTACATATATATATATATATATATATATATATATATATATAGGGAAGGGATCAAGTGAGAAGAAAAACTAAAATAAGAAGAATAAGAAGGAATTCTAGCCACACATTTTAAAAATGAGAGAGAATTTCAAGGGGAGATGCATCCTCTTTTGTAGGTGCATCTGAAATGTGGTTGTGGTTTCTTCTTATCATTCTCATTTTAACTATTCTTCTCATTTGATCCTTACTCTATATATATATATATATATATCTTTCTATAATTAGACAGTGATTTTGAAACACAGTTTCTGCTGACCCATGTGAGTTAATAACTTGATAGTCATTTTTGACAACTTTTATTATGTTCTGCTCATTTTTACATCAGATTTTTTTAACGTGTCTCCTCTTCATGTCTAATTTTCATTGCATTGTAAATTTGTATATTGTGGTTTAACTGATAAGTTGTTTCACGAAAGCGACGAGACTGCATTGGCAACAATTTTGTCCTAAACAGCCTGTGATATCAAAATCATATTTGTTGTTAGTCCTGGTGTCGGCTTGCTTATTATAAACATCCTTTTTGCATAGCTTGAAATTAATAAACCAAAGTTCTGCCTTTTGTTTTACTTCTTCAATAGAAATGATTGGTAACTTGATCCTGTTTCCTATGCTGCATGTTGGTATTACTCGGAGAATCTTTCGTTTTCATTGATATTTTACCAAAGTTACTAAATCTGTCAAATAGTTGTACAAATGTGTGATGGTTCTTCTGTGCTTTTTATCTTAAATTTGGTGGTAAGCCTCTTATCTTGTAAGAATTTCAACCTGTATAGACACTACCATAACATGTTAATATTAGGCAAGTACGATAGTTAATTTACCCAAAAAAAACATAATTAAAAAACTGGCGGTATGTGACAACCATTTAAGCCCGCCTCTGCCAACATGTGAATTTGGTTGATTAAAATTCAATGTTTGATATAACCCAGACACATGTTGTAAAAAACTCAACTAGGGACAAAAAACAGAAACTGTCAAACAAATCCTAGCATTTAGATTAGTAAATAATCGGCTCATATCTTTCATCTCCTTATAGGTATAATATATCTAAGGATAACCTGAAGAGAAATCAGAGAGCAGCAGCAGCAAAAATGATGAATGAGAAGCAATCTACAGAAATGTACGCTTTTAGTAACATCACAGACACATTTTAGGTGTTGCAGAACAGATTGTTCTTGAACCTTACTCTTTCTTTCAATTCCGTTAGTTTTTTTTCATTCTACTTAATGGTTATGTTGTTTTTAGGTATGCAGTTGTGACAGGAGCAAACAAGGGTATTGGGTTCGAGACAGTTAGGCAGCTTGCAGCTTCAGGCGTGACAGTCTTGTTAACAGCCAGAAATGAAAAGAGGGGAACAGATGCCATGGCGTCGCTCCACGGACTTGGTTTATCAAATGTACTTTACCATCAGCTTGATGTTCAAGACCCTCAAAGCATACAAGCTTTGGCCAATTTCGTACAAACCAAATTCGGAAGACTTGATATCTTGGTATAGCAAACACTCTTTTCAGCTTTAAGACAATCTTGAAGAGAAAAGCGCAATCTTTTTACACCTTGTGATTGTGATGTTTATTCATATTTAATAAGGTGAATAATGCGGGAGCATCAGGAGTTGTAGTTGATGAAGATGGTCTAAAAGCTTTAAATATAGATCCGGCATCTTGGGTAAGTAATGCTATTCATGCATTATGGATCACTTTCATTTCAGCTAGACCTGTTAATATTTGAGTTTGTGTTAGCTTTCAGGAAAAGCTACAAATATCGTTCAAGGGGTGATTATAACAACCAATGAAAAGGCAAAAGAATGCCTCGACACCAACTACTATGGTGTCAAGAACTTAACACAAGCACTCCTTCCGCTCCTACAACGTTCCACTTCTGGTGCTAGGATCGTAAATGTCTCTTCCATTCGAGGTGAATTATGGGTAAGTGTCGTTGTCTGGAAATGTGTTTTGGCTACTTTTATGTTGACATACGGTCTAATATGAAGACCAATTGGGTCTGATACAGAGGATTCCCAATGAACAAATAAGAAAGGAACTTGGGGATCTAGCGTCTTTAACCGAAGAGAAGATTGATGGGTTTGTGGAGAAGTTTTTACATGATCTGAGTAACGATGAACTTGAAGCCAACGGGTGGTCAAAGATGTTACCGGCTTATAGTGTGTCCAAGGCCATGCTCAATGCCTACACTAGAGTTCTTGCAAGGAAGTACCCAAAGATGTGTGTTAACTGTGTACATCCTGGGTATGTTGACACTGATATAAATTGGCACACAGGTACCATGACAGTGGAAGAGGGAGCACAAGGATCAGTTATGTTGGCTCTTTTACCCGAGGGAGGTCCTTCGGGTTGCTATTTTGATCGTACCCAGATTGCAGATTATTGACCTTGTCCTTCATTTCTAGTGTCTGGGTGAAACTTTGTTGTAATCCCAAAATTTGCACTTGGTATAATAATGTGGCAATAACTTAGTATGATCCTGTAGCCATCCAATTTGTCAATTCAGTCGTGTGATCTTTTATAGTTCTTCAGGTGTAATATTGTTTTGGGACGGTTTTGTTTTGGGAGAAACCATTAAGATGAAATATTGGAACAATGCTTGAAACAGTTGCTATACAAGTATTATCAACATTAGCATCTAAAGCATATATATCATACACCACCACTGTAACAACCACACAGGTCTTTGACATAAGATAAAAGCAACTTATAGTCTTAATACATATTGATATTTAATGTAATCGAAATAGATATATTGAAGTGGATACTCAATTTCATATCTGAATAACACCTCTGCGCCACAAACAGAGCCAAAATGAAACCACATATCATACAGAATTTCGGAAGAAAAAAAATGACTAATGGGCATTGACAGACATAACTCTTTATAAAGACAATCTCAACAAAGAATCAAGAAATGGAGCGTCCTGATTCATAAATGCTCACATGACAATGGCAAATTATTATGGCTTCAATTTCCTAGTTGTAGACATGGAAAACTAGCATGAAATCAAGGCCTACAAGGCGGTAGTTTTGAATGTTAGTATGTGCATTCTACTTCTATAGTACCATCTATACAAAAAGATGTCTTCAACAAACAAAATCCTAAACCAAAACTAAAACTCTAATTTCTTGATATCCTTTTAAGTTAGAGAGCTTTACAGGTTGATAAGGCGTTTCATCCGCTCCACAACCATGCATAAAAGAACTAAATGATATCAACATACTCCTCTGGCTGGTTATCAGTTGCTGTTATGCTTCCTCTGGCCATTGCTGTACCGTCCGATCTTCCATATTGGTAGCTGCCATACTGTATGGTTCTTGGTGCAACTTCCCCGTCCATTGCTTGCCCATGCATGAATCGATGATCTCCACCTGAATTGTCCAAAAAAAAGAATGTAAAGACAACACTGCGCTAAGGATTCATAAACTCATGTGTTTCATTGCATAAATATACTACGTAATATTTATGAGGCTTCATAGAAAGATTAAATCTTCCCCTGTTATGACTAAAAACGAATTACCAGTGCAAAAGAGAAAAGAGTGTTACTGCTGAAAACCATCTCAGTATAAAAAATTAACTTGAGTCTCTAGGATGAGGGCCGCATAATACGAGAAGAGAAAGCTAGGTTAGATCTACTCTAAAGGACAGCGTAATTGCAGGAATTTAGACAGGTTGATTAAACAAAACGTAGCAAGGGCCCAGCTATCCCAGGCCTACATCGAAGTACAAGCCGTGTTGATTCTTACCTTTTATTCTTACCCTTAAGGATGCATATGCAAACAGATTGTTCAAAGTAAACGAGATCTAAAGTATGTTACATAAAAAATACAGAATGTAGTGAAGAGTCAACACTCTCGCTCCATCTTTCATGGTTTCTTTCCCACGCCCGTCCCACGTATACATGTTTTATTTGTAATTATTCAACATACCCTCCTAAAGTATTTTCACTAATGATACATGGTTCACCAATTTAGTGTAACTAGTAAGACCACCCTCACAGCCAACAAGTATTTGTACCAAAAAACCATGCCCATGTCCTGATCTAATGTGTGACCAGAATAAGCCATACTGCTTTGAATTGAATCCACCCAACAAAAAGGCCAAGCACTTCAAATTTCGTACGACCATGTTTAAAGTCATGTATGAACGACTTGTAGCAAATATAAAAGCCTAAAAACATCTACATAATTATTACCGCTATCACTGTCGGGAGCGTCGGATGCTTCTGCAAGCTTCGCAATGACATCAATCAGAGCTCGTTCATGTTCCTATATCATCCAACACAGAAACATTTATAGAGCTTGAAGTAGATATACACTTTCGTAAGAAATTTATGATTCAGAGTCCATGCCATACCTTCAGCATTTTCTTTGCCTTCTCTATTTCAAGCAGATCAGGCTGAGTAGTATCAAACACCTTTTCGACCTGCCGATTTAATACAAGGTTCAGAGCAAAGGTTAATTGGTAGTGAGAAAATGTATAACATAAACAAAGATCATCAGTGTAAATACCTCCTTTATAAGAGTGTCGGTGTGAAGTATCTCTATTTCATCTGAAGCCTTCATATCACCATTCTGCAAGAGTGGGTACCCTGCTTGAGTTTGTTCCCTGAAGTTCCCTCTACCCCTTCCAACTCCATGGCCAACTTGATTGCTAAATCCATGTCCTTGCCCGCCCCGACTAGATTGATGGGTTCCTGGATCCTCGCCTATCCATTGGATATCCTCAGGACGAATCTGGGACGAAGAATTTTTTAGAGAAGGTGAATTTTCTGCATTAATTTAGTTGATACAAAACTGACTCCACTTGTTTAGAAGACAGAAATACAACACTTAACTTCCAAGGTAAAATTGCAAGACATATACATATACTTGCAGTGAAAGAAAAGAATACATGTGGAGAAAAGGATTAAAAACTCGCTCTTTGAATAATTATCGTGTCTCAATTGGCTGGTCCATCATATGTCTTCCATGAATAGGGGTAACATTTCCAGCTTTAGATATTAATTTATAACCCCGAGCTTACGGCTTATGCTAACGTGAAAATAAGGAATAAGCCAGTATACTAGTAATAAAAAATGAGTTGACAAACAGCTTACGTCATTGAGATTAACCCATTCAAAGCTCTCCTGTGGTGTGTTCTTATTATAACACAAAGCATGCCTTCCCTGTCAATAAGTAAAATATACATCAGCAACTATTGATGCTAAATTTGCATGAATTGAAGATGTAACATCCATATTTCCAAGGATGGCTGGGTGGGACATATCAATCGAAGAAAGAGTGACTTGATTACATATTTTACATACTAATCTATGATACAAGCTCAGGCATAACTGGAAAAATGCCTGAGCGCTAAATAAAGTATCATAAAACAACAAAAACACATAGTAAAATCACATAAAAGGAATGAAGTCTGAATGAAATAGAGGTGGATAGCTCACCTAAAAGCAAGGTTGTAAAAAACGCTAGGCGCAAGTCGAGTGGTCGGGTACCGCCCAGCGATTAATCAGATAGGCGGGGATTAATCGGGAATTAAGCAGATTGGAATTTTAATATATAAAATTATAAATATTTGAAATATATTTATGAAATAAACGAAATGATCCAAAATACTTTAAGGTTCAAAGTTCAAATTGTTCGATTAATTTTCAGAAACCAATTTCCGAATTCAATTAGTGCCATAAACACTCGATTGAAATAAGAAAAAGGGGCATACCTTCACATTTTGTGTTAAATCACTGCTCGAGGTGTGTTTGAATGGTTGTGGTTGTGTCGATTGATTTTGTGAAAAAACGCGAGGTATATTGAAGAAAAAAAAACCTCACTTTCAATTTTTGGAAAAAGTTGACCCGTATTGACCAATTTCACCGATTTTTGTCCGATTTGGCTGATTTTTTTCTGATTAATCTGTATGTTGACTGATCTTTTACCACCCTGATTAATAAGGCCGACTAGGCTAAAATTGGGCGTTTAATCCCCGCCTAGCGACTAGGTGCCGACTTCAGCCGCCTAGGCCAGTTTTACAACAATGCCTAAAAGTAAGGAAATTTAATTTTTATATTTCCGTCAAGCTCTCACAACTCAGACTTTCATGTATGAGATGTAAACCCAAGTAAGGCTATAAGTAATAGGGGAATTGTGGTCAAGGGAGTGACTCTTACCATATTAAATTCCAAAATTGTAAAAAAATAGAGGAAAACAACTTCAAAGAAAGGGGAAGTCGAGAGTTATTGGACAATAAAGCAGCTTTAAAAAGAAGCAAGAACACTATCTTATCACATCTAAAAACGTGATTTAGAATAAACATGATAATAATCAAAAGCTTGTAAGAAAGAAATAACAAGTAGATTCAGATTTGTAATAATTTAGAACATGTTGCTACATTATATGATGTGGCACAAACATAGAAGGCCCATCTATGCCCATTTAGCATCACATACCTAGGCGACAAAAATGTATTTTACAGCCACCCAATAGAGCCAGATGAATGTTGGACATACCTGTAAAGGGTTGTAGTCCACCCAAGAACACTATCTTATCACATCTAAAAACGTGATTTAGAATAAACATGATAATAATCAAAAGCTTGTAAGAAAGAAATAACAAGTAGATTCAGATTTGTAATAATTTAGAACATGTTGCTACATTATATGATGTGGCACAAACATAGAAGGCCCATCTATGCCCATTTAGCATCACATACCTAGGCGACAAAAATGTATTTTACAGCCACCCAATAGAGCCAGATGAATGTTGGACATACCTGTAAAGGGTTGTAGTCCACTATGACAGCCTCATAAAATTTGTGGTCATCAGGCCATCTAGTTCTCAGTTTCCTTCCAACTAAATAATCTCTTGTACCCGCATCATTGGCTTCATTCGCTATAGGGACAACGGAAGAGCCATGATTTGGAGGTATTCCCCTTGGAGTTCTCCCCATTAAAGGGTACCTTGGAGACTTGACAGACATTCAAGATGACCCATCAGTCAAAGAGTATAAAGCCATTACTTAATATCACACTCAAAAGTCAAAATTAAAATTTATTGTACTTACAGGTTTAGGGGTCTGGATCCCACCTCCCAAGGCAGGAAATGACTGAGAGGGTAAAGACAGGGGCATATTTGTCTTTTGCCTCTTCCGTGATGCTGAAATTGTTGGACTCATCGGATCATGAATAGATTGGGGAATATTGAGCATTGCACTGCGGGTCCCACCTGAAGACCTCCACTCTCTGATGCTTGTAATGATTTCATCGGTATTAACTTTGGCGAGCAGTTCTCTATGCTCATCATCAGAAACTCGCAGCTCTTTTCGAAGTTCTGTTATTAATCCTTCTTTTTCCTGATATAATGTTTTGAAAAAAATTACAGTAGCATTTAGTATTCCATATACTTGGCACAAAAAAAACAGATTTAGGTTGACGACAAAGATTTGTAGGAAGGTGTAACGCATACCCATGAAAGGGCATCAGACTGTGCTTTAAAAGCTCGTAGCACTGAACTGTATGCTACTTGTTCAAGGTAATGAATCTGGGACTCCATCTCATGTTGCATCATTGCAAAAGTTCTCAAGGGCAAGAATCCTATATAGTTGCATTAGTAAAAGATTATTACAGTTATGGGAAAAGTTTCATATGGCAAAATGGAGCAGAAACTCAGAATAATATTGTTGAGCTTGGTTTATTAAATAATGAATTAAAAGATCATCCCAAGTACATTATGACAATTAATATATAGGGTCGGTTAAACGATGCTAGAAACATAATGTTGTTTCAACAGAAAAATACACACGTATAAGATACAACCATGGTGTAGCTCAAACTACAAAAACCATCTTAATTTGGTTCTTCTGGCTCTCGGCATAGACCGGAACTTTTTGTTATTTACTTAAGTAACACAGTAAATGTAAAACGGGGAACTTTGCCAAATTAACAAAGGATCCAAATGCAGCGATTGGTCTCCGTTTATATTTGATTGTCCATTTATCCTCTTATCTCTTACGGGGGAACCCATTTTCGCTACATAACTTAATACATTCTTTCCACATACCTCATCAAAATTATGTAATATTGACCAAAACTTATTGGGACAGCTTTTTTTGGATCTCTTACCACATACATAATTTCTATTTAGCTATCTTCCCTTGCAGATCTTACTCATTCTAAACAAGTTGTTGCTAGAAATTTTCAAAATTCTACACGCCTTGTTCTTTCTCGGGTTATAATTTATGTCCTATCTCATCAAACATTGATTTTGTCCATATATACATGAACATGGCATGATGTAACCATCAATGAATTTCATATGGTACTTAAGGATTGTGAGCTAAGAAACAAGATGTCAAGCATTCATAAATAAATTTGTCTTGTGTCATGGGGATGTTTAGAGTAGCTTAATTAGAGCTAGCAGGCTTACTTTATATTGGAAAAGTCAAAAAACACACTTTTAGAGCTTTTGAGCCTATCAACAGGAGCTTATTGACTGAGTAAGCCACAAGCTTGAGATGATAGCTCATAAGCTTTAAAATGTGAACTTATCAGCTGTTCCAAAATCAAATAAGTGTAGCCAGCAATAAGCTGATCAACCACCCCCCTTACATGCACAAAATAAGCTCTATGAATTCTTGACATCTTGTTTATCGTATCACAATCCTTAAGCAGAAACAGTTTTATTATAGTTCGTAATCCCACGATAAGAAATTACACCCAACGTTATCACTATTCCAAAATTGAAGAGAACATTGCCATGAACCTTGGGTCTAGTCAATACTAAATCGATGCAGAAGCCCCATGATTTGTCATAAGAAGTTTCAGTTATGGTGCTTGAAATTAACAATAATTTCACATGGATTCAATATACACCTCGCCATAAAGGCTTACGGTGTTTGATTTCCTACCCCAATGGTATGTTGAATATCAAGGAGTAGAAAATAACCAAATAATAGTTGTATCTGAGTCATCTACTATCTATAGTACTTTGACTGTATTCTACTTTCATGATGATCTTACCAAGTAATTTGTTGTATCTATTAGGCTAGAAACTAACATTGTGGTTTTATGAACTTATCGATAAGAAATACACAAACAAGCAAAAGATTACCACACGTGATCAAAGTGATTACCACACGTGATCAAGGTTAATGAGAGTTAGGAAACTACAATTTTACCCTAAAAGATAAGTTCTGTGGCAGCAATGCTTCTCAAATTCGATAATCGCTTTTGGCCCTTAAACAAAACTGGATTTGTCAAAAACAACGAAACTAGTAGGTTTGCAGAACATCTAAATCCTCCCTATAATTTTACGTTATTGCGTGCAGTTTTGACTATAAATAGCGATTTATCTCTAGGAAAACTAAATATTCAATAGCCCACATGTGTGCTTGGTAGAAAAGTTGTTTCACCAAGCTACGTAACACAATAAATGACCAAAGCCAAACTACTGCTTCTTTCAACTAACTAACTGATACGATCCTGGAATTGTTAATTATGGAATTACTATTTAATAAGTCAAGGGACCTTAGAGCAATTAATTAGTATTGATAGGAGCCTTCTTAGTATTTTCCTAATTAATATTTAGTAGTTTCCTTTATTATGTTTTCTTAGTCAACAAGGACATCTTTTATTATAAATAGGGCATTAGGATTGTAATTCTGACTATGCTGAATATTATTATGGATTGTTAATTTTGTGTCAATTGGGAGAGCTTATTCGACCTCTCAAACGTCGATTATTCTATCTTTATCGTTCTTTATATCTCTTAATCGAATCTGGTTCGTATCACTAACTAAAAGCACATAACTATGGTTCGGGTTTGTTTGTTCTTGCAAAATACGACATATATCACATACCCACTTGCACAAACTTTAAAAAAATGCATGAGAAAAGGAAGAACGCCAAAAAAAGGGTTTCCCTATTCGACCAAGTAACCAACATGATAACCTATAAGACCGACATATGTCATCAAATAAACCCTTTATATACTAAGTAGAGCACAGGGCTGTAAGTGAGCACACATTTACAGAACATATATGCCTCGAAAAACATGAACAGATGTCGCACCCTCTTGCCAACTGGGTCCTTCATATATCTATTAGTCTTGGTTCGTTTATTTCAGTTTTTGTGCATTTGTTATGTTTCAATATTACACATACATTCAATTATTTCTAGCAAGATAATTATACCTAAATGTACAAACACAAACGTGTTCATTCGTTTGTAGTGTTTACCATCTTAATAAACGAACACAAAACCCCGTTCCTAAAACTCTTTCCACTTGTGCAATGAAACTTAAACAAACTAATCCCCATTATATTTGTTCGTTTCATTGACATCCCATTTACAGTTTCATCAGAGGCAGACTAAAATGTAAACAAACTACAAATTCTACGCGTCTCGGCAATAAGACCTAAACCTATTTCCACTTATAACAATGAAACCCTAAAACACAATTTCGCTATAAATACCTAAATAAAAAAGAATTAAAAAAAGTAATAAACAGAGTATATATTTCAGAATAAACAACAAACTCACCGGTTCAATAATCAAATCATACAGACCGGATCTTCTTCTTCTTTAAAAAAAACCACATGAGTGGAGAAAGAATGTAGTCATAATGCACCAAAGTTATCAACATGATTAGACCAACTTATGTCATCAAATAAATTAAATGCACATAAGATTTTATGTTCATTTGATAAAATGAAAAGAACCGATGTCCGGTAATCTATTTGTAACGGTTCATTAATAATTATTAACACACGTTTGCTTAGATTTGTTTGGTTATATGGTATACCAGATACTCGAAAGAACATGCACGGACATAAAACAAAACTTAATACAGATACTATGGCTGCGTTTAGTTGGAGGAAAACACCCTTGTTTTCTACAAAATGTTTTGTGGAAAACAAGGAAAACAGAGATCGCGGTAATCTATTTGTAACGGTTCATTAATAATTATTAACACACGTTTGCTTAGATTTGTTTGGTTATATGGTATACCAAATTCGAAAGAACATGCACGGACATAAAACAAAACTTAATACATATACTATGGCTGCGTTTAGTTGGAGGAAAACACCCTTGTTTTCTACAAAATGTTTTGTGGAAAACAAGGAAAACAGAGATCACGTTCATTTCGTCGTTTTCCAACAAAATTCTCTACAAAACACAAAATCCCTATTTTCTCCTTTTATACACAAAACTAGAAAACAATTTTATTTTGTTTTCCCCGTTTTCCTTTTATGACACTCATATCTATTTTCCCCTTATTTCCTACGTTTTTATACGTTCATTTCGACAGTTTTTTATGTTTTCGCCCGTATTTTCCACGATTTCGTCTGTTTTTTTATGATTTCGTCCGTTTTTTACGATTTAGTCCTTTTTTTTACAATTTCGTCCGTTTTTTTACGATTTCGTCCGTTTTTTACGATTTCGTCCGTTTTTTTACGATTTCGTCCTTTTTTTGCGATTTCGTCCGGTTTTTTGCGATTTCGTCCGTTTTTTACGATTTCGCCCGTTTTTTTTACGCTTTCGTTCTTTTTTTACGATTTCGTCTGTTTTTTACGATTTCGTCCGTTTTTTACGTTTTCGTCCTTTTTTTACGATTTTGTCTGTTTTTTTACGATTCCGTCCGTTTTTTTACGATTCCGTCCGTTTTTTTACGATTCCGTTTGTTTTTTTACGATTTCGTCCGTTTTTTTACGGACGAAAACGTAAAATTACAGACGAAAACGTAAAAAACGGACGAAATCGTAAAAACGGACGAAAACGTAAAAAAACGAACGAAATCATAAAAAACGAACGAAATCGTAAAAAAGGGACGGAAACGTAAAAAAGGACAAAATCGTAAAAAACAGACAAAATCGTAAAAAACAGACGGAATCGTAAAAAACGGACGAAATCGTAAAAAACTGACGAAACGTAAAAAAACTGACGAAACGTAAACGTAAAAGAGGGGCGAAATCGTAAAAAAAACGGACGAAAACGTAAAAAAGCGGACGAAAACGTAAAAAAAAGAACTAAAACGTAAAAAAAACGGACGAAAACGGAAAAAACGCACGAAAACGTAAAAATACGAACGAAAACATTAAAAAACCATTAAATAAATAAGATTCACCCAGTAGCCCATTTATCCCATTAGTGCCCGTTTTAGCCCGTGCCCGTGTTGGCCCGTACCCGTTTTGCCTGATGCTCGCGCCCGCCCGACCCGCCCGTTTTGTCGCCTCTATTTTTTTTTCGAACGTCTTTATAATATTAGAAAAGTAAATAGAGAATTGAGATAGAAACAACAACACTTAAACATGTATTCTAGTTTTGCAAAATGGAAAACACAAACACATGTTTCTTTAACTAAACGCGTTTTCCAAATTTTCAATTGTTTTGTGGAGATGGAAACCCCCTCCTTTTTCCTACAAAACAGGAGACAGAAAATGATGGGAAATGTTTTCCAACTAAACGCAACCTATATATTCTGTTTTTTAATGTTCATTTATCTTCACCAGTGCCCAGCCCAAAAATTAGAATCCAATAGCAAACCGCTAAAACTAAGGGATACTTAATAACAAACAGCCACCAAAATCGTTCTTAAAACCTTTCGTGTTTGTGCAGATAAACTTAAGCAAACAAGCCGGCTACATATTTATTCACTTCCTATACAGCCCCACTAGCAATTTCCAAACTACATACACGAACTAAATTTCACAGGTACACAACCACCTAATATAAACGATCCATATACGCAGTTTAGAAACACTCATCAAATAAATCCTTTGTATACTCGTTGATGCATATGGGTGTAAATGAACGCACATAAGATTTAATGTTCATTTAATAGAATGAAAAGAACATATGTCCGGTAATCTATTTGTAACGGTTCATTAGTAATTGTTAACACACGTTTGCTTAGATTTCTTTGGTTATATGGTATACTAAATACTCGAACGAACAAGCACGAACGCCACATAAAACAAAACTTAATACATATACTAAATATTTTGTGTGTTTATGTTCATTAATCTTCACCTCCCGTCCAGCCCAAAAAATTAGAATTCAGTAACAAACCGCTCAAACTAACGGATACTTATAACAAACAGCCACCAAAACCGTCCTTAAAACTTTTCGTGCTTGTGCGGTTAAACTTAAACAAACAAGCCCCACTAGCATCTTCCAAACTATATACACATTCGCCTAATATAACCGAGCCATATACGCAGTTACGAAACACTCAACAACCTAACCTTTTTCAATTTCCTGAAACAAACTATACAAGCCCTAAAACAACTTAATCTATTAAAAACCCCAATCTCAACCTTACAATAAACAAATTATTAATCATAAAAAAATCACATTAAATTAAAACATAAAAGCAATTAACTTACCGGTTGAATAATCAAATCGTACGGACCGGATCTTCTTCTTCTTGTTTAAAGAAAAACAAACCCTAGAAACTGAGGTAGAAAAGATTAATAGGAATTAAAAAATGTGTAACATTTTGAAATGAGTAATTGGATTTGGTTTTTGAAATTGGGGGACAAATTGTTTGTTTATATGTTTGGGGGTGGGTTTATATAGAAGAACAAGAGTGGATTGGATTGTGGATATAAACAAACAAAGGCGGATGTCAAATTGTTTTTTGAATTCGGTTTTGTTATGCGTTCGGGTCCTTTTTCTGTTTTATTTGGTAATCCGTTATGTGGTGTCCTTGTATTTTTGTAATGTGAAGATTTAGTCCTTTTTGTCCGCGCGTTGCGACGGGACAAAATTATATATTCATGACGTGAATTTTTTATATAGATTGATTTTAAATTAATATATGCCGACATAAAAATAAGAATGTTGTGCATGCATATCGATGGAACACGCAACTCAAAGTTGTAGGTTCACCACGGTCGACACCTAAATAAAATAAAGTATCACACTTAAATTAAATTAAATAATACATTTTAAGGAATGACTAACATGTAATATAATTTAACCACCAAGGAAGAAAAATGTATATATTTTTCTTTTTTGTATTTTTAGCATTTAGGAAGCACTTGGATGGAACACATGTGACTTTGGCTCGATTTGAAGAGAGAAAAAAGGCAAATTACAACTTTTCAGCTTTGTGGTCACCTTTTTGACGTATTCACCAAATGTGCCCAGAAAATGCTAAAATAAATGTGATTTTGACGACTCACTAAATCTCGACGGTCTTCCTAACGGCTTCAAGAGTACAAGGTGACGACGTCACGACTTCTTGTGACGGCATCAAAATGAGGCGGTCTTATGGAGCATTTTTATTTTACTCCCCCTAAATTTCACGGGGAGAAAAATATTTATCATAAGTGTGAATCTTATGGAAAAAATTTCTTTTACTCCCTATAAATTCCACACATGCTAGACACCACTTATGATTAAGGATGATACCACTGTTAGATTGAGGGTGAGTGGGTGGTGAGCACAAAATTTTGAAAGATTATGAAATGACTGAATAATTTTTTAAAAATTATACTCACACACTGTATGTTTTGGCCACACTAGAATAGACATCTGAGAATGTGTCCAAAACATTAAAACTTGGTTTTAAAAGCTCCCCTCAAAAATTGATCCACTTGAAGCAATTTCGCGAGGAAGGGAGTATATTGAACGCACAATTTTGAAAGATTTTGAAAAACCTTTGGAGAAATTCTTAAAAAGTTATATTCAACATCTTTGAAACCCGTGGTCACTTTAGCTCAAAAGACTTTGAATGTCTTGGTATCAATTTGTTATAAATAAACCAGGTGAAGTCTGAGAAGGTGTAAGCTTCTCGTTGTTAGGATAAGTGTACGTGATATTACACTCTCTTTTAACATTTCAGTCCGGGTTGCAGTCTGAAAGTGATAACAAGCTATTATAAAATTTTATAAATGACATGTTTTAAAAGCATTTGAAATATCGCTCTAACTTTATTTACATACATGTGTCGTTGTTAAACGGAATTTCTAGATACGTAAATATTATCGATCCCGAGAGACATGTCGAGAAGAATATTTTTGGTATCTTTGAAATTTTTGAATTTTATATTTTGTTTCTATATGCTTTATATTTTTGTATTTTTCATTTCTGATAATATATACAAGTTTGATGTTTGATAGAATTCAAGGAGATTCCTTAGATTCCTTTGTCAGAAGCTACAGTTCGTCTAGAGTCAAAATCACATACCGAGTCAGCCAACTCGATTATCGAACCTTTCTTCCAAAAGGGCTTTTATAAATAGGTCAGCTAACTGGTATTGTGTTCCGACAAAGTAGAGTTCCACTATACCATTTTTGAAATATTTATAATGTAGTAGTAGATTGCAATGTGTTTGGTGTGGGAATGTTGGATTGGGTTGCACGAGATGGCTATGGCTAACTTTGACTCGCAATACATAGGTATTTGGTCAAAATGAAAGTCATAATCTGTTAGTTGAGTTCGCATCTAATGAGGTGTCATTTTATACACTTTTTCAAGGCCATTTAACCCCCTAAATCATACAAATATGCCCAAATATTATACTTAATCGTTTCTTTTTTATGTTTTATCATTTGAGAATCATTTGGAGGAAAGGCAGGTGACTTGGGCTCAATTCGGGAAGAAACTGGACAGGAATGCAACTTTTTAAGCTCCCGACTTCCATTCTGACGCCTTCACCAAAGTGCCCAGAAAGTGAAGTTTTTAATTAAGTTTGTGACTTCTCGGTGCGTGGAGACGGCGTCAGGATTTATTCTTGACGCCATCAGAAGTGAAGAGCGGCGACGTTACCACGAATTGTGACGGCGTCACCACGAATTGTGACGTCATCATAATGGCCAACAAAGAGGAGCCTTTGGAAGATTCGACGGGCTGACGGCGTCAGGAAACCCTAGTGACATCGTCATGACCCAAAATCTATATATAGAACCCTTTATTTTTCATATTTGTGTGGGGGAAATGTGGAGATACGGGAGGAAACTTTTGTAGCTGATATCTTAGTCGATTTTTAGGGTTTTTAAACTCTTTTGTACTTATTGTTACTCCATGTTTAATTGAAGTGAAGTTCCTAAACCCTTTTAATCATTCAACATGTCTATGTGTTGTTTGATTAATTGTTTTTTGCTTTCAATTAACATATTTGGCTAAATTTAAATTGTGTTTGCTTATGATGCATGAAACCTAGTTTATTATCTCTTTTGTTATTACTTCTTGTTAGTGGTGTGCGCGTTAGGCTTTAGAAAACTAGTTATTTTATCTTCATATCATAGCATAAACGTCTATGAAAACGCGGTTAGGTTAAAGGATACCTGTGATTAGATCTTCATATCTAGATCACCTTAGGGTGGATTTTGAATTAAGTATTTATTGCGCGTGAATTTACTACTGGACGTGAGTAGTGTCTGCATGTAATACTTTCTAGGTTGTCACGTAGATAGCGGACTTGACCAACCCGCTGCTAAATTAGGGAATGCTTACACATTACACTAACGAGGGTGACGGGAAATAAAACTAGAGAGAACGACTAGGGAGTAGTGCATGATTAAGTGAACACATTTGTTTAACCATACGAGTTTTTCCATCACTTTACTTTTATGCATAATTACTAGTAGTTTAATCAACCCTCTTCAAAAAACCGAGATTTTACTTGCTTTCATAAAATATAAAAAATACAAAAATAATCTTCCCTTGATCTTTAGACCTTAGTAAACATACAATTCGAGCTTACCTAAACTATTCCCCTAGAGAATGATAATAACCCCCCGAGTCTTGCCTATACTACACTACAACGGTTAGATACTCTAATTATGAAGGTTGTAAAACTTTTGTGTTGTAACCCGTCGCATCAGCATTCATAAGACTTGAGCACAACATGCAGATAAAGACACATACTTAGCTTCGGCGGTTGACATTGTTGTGCAATCTTGCTTCTTCGACGACCAACTTAAAAGCTTGTCACTGAGAAATTGTATCCCTCTAAACGTACTTTACACGTATCTAAGCACCCTGCATGTTCAGGATCTGAAAAAGCGATTAGTTCAAAACCGGTGTCTTTCGGATACTAGAGTCCCATATTGATGGTCCTCGTTAGGCATCGAAAGATTTGTTTAACCTCTTTGAGGCAATTTTCAGTAGACCTAACCTGATAATGTGCTCAAAAACATGTTGCATATACTAAGTCTGGTATGCTAGCTGTCAAGTACATTAATGACCCGACCATGCTATGATATTTCGTTTGGTCAATGGAAGTACCACTCAAGTCAATATCTAGCTTAGGTGTTGTAGCCATTAGTGTACCAATGTTATCACATCCTTCCATACCATGTTTCTTAAAAATTTCCAAGGCATATTTATTCTGACTAATAAAGATACCTCGAGGAGATTTGTGGATCTATAGTCCAAAAGGAACTTCAATTCCCCTGGTAAAGACATTTCAAATTTTTTTGCATTAAGTTTATAAAACGTTTTGAAAATTTTAGGTTTGTCGACCCGAAAATAATATCATTAAAATAAATCTGCACATGCAAAATGTCTTCCCCATAATATTATCGTGAACAATGTGGGATCTATTAAACCTTTAGGAAAACCTTTGGATACCAGGAATTGTGAGAGCTCGTCGTACCATGCCTTTGGTGTTTGTTTGAGTCCATAAAGTGCCTTTTTGAGATTGTAGATTTTTTCAGGATGTTCGGGATCAACGAATGCATCTGGATAATTGACATGAACTTCTTTTTTTGGAGGTTTGTTAAGAAATGTGATCGTGACGTCTGATGCGTGTAATTTGTTTTAAACTAATTACCAAGTAACTCGACTACCTATGGTCTAAAACGCACTAACGGGGAGAGAACCCGATTGGGTGTAGTGTAGGATTGGTAAATCTGAGGTCGTTACCAAGAGCTAATGGGCGGTCTATTATCTGAATTTAAAAGTTGTCACGCTTTAAAAGCTGTTTTGATGATTAAATTACAAGAAAATAAATAACAATAATTAAATTAGTTTTACTAATCAAGGGAAGAACTCGTCCTAACCTTGTTAATCTCCTATTAACGCAATGATTCCATTTCCTAGTGCAATGTCTAATTACCTTTTATTATGGTGGTTCTAATATCGCCAGGCTCGAGTGGGCATCATAACCTGACCTATACTTCCTACGATCTCAATCTCCCGTGATCATGAAAGTCGAGTATCTAAGTTGTAGTCATTAAACCCCTAATTATCCTAAAGACCTGTCTAAATATCGATAGTGATACTAAATCCTCCTAAAAGGATTTCCCGCACTTTATAAGTTTCTAAATTATTGCAGGCGGTGATTTGGGTAAATTCCTACACTAAGAACATATGCAAACCTATTCCTAGTGTCATGTTAAACCATAATTCAACTAATAAGCCTAATATAAAGCTTAACAAGATCTATACTACCCTCAATACTACCAAAACTCGAGGATCATGCAACATGCAATTAGGAAATCCAAATAAACAATAATTAAATATGAAATAAGAATTAAAACATTAATAAAATCATAACAAGTCTAACACAAATGGGTTTAGCCAATCATGTTGTAAAGTACATGAACAAATATGAATAAAACATTGATCAAATTAAACATAATGTTTGATGCAATTTACTTGATGTTAAGCTTATAATGATGGTGATCGAGACTGAATTCTTCCTTAAAAAGTGGTGGATGAATGCTAGAAAACTCCTTGGGATAGTCCCCTAGTCGTCCCCTGAGATGGGAGGAAGAAGGATCCCCCATTATGCATAATTTGGCCTCTATTTATAGTTCTCAAACAAGCGACGACGTAGTTGTAAGTGCAGAGCTTCGCCGTAATTTTTCCTACTAACATTCCATCTTTAGCCCACAATAACTACGGCGTAGTTTTATAACTACGTCGTAGTTTTTATAATTATGGCATAGCTTTATAACTATGTCGTAGTTTTTATAAATATGGCCTAGTTTTATAACTATGACATAGTTTTTATAACTATGGCGTAGTTTATAACTATGTCGTAGTTTTATAACTATGTCGTAGTTTTATAACTATGTCATAGTTTTATCTTAGCAGCAATATGATTGGCTCTTTGAAACGTTATCGACATGCACATGCACGTGTTTAGCCCCCTCTTCATTCTTCCTATTTTTATCATTAGTCCTTAATAGTAAACTTTATAATAAATGTACACTTTTAGTCCTTCATCATTCTCGATACTTTATATTTAGTCTTTTTTGCCATTTTCTACATCTTTTTCGTTCTAATGCCTTAATTACCTGAACCTATAACATGAACGAATTAAGTGCCAAATTCATATAAAAATCATATAAACAAGGCAATAAACACGGGAATCTGATATAGAAAAGTATTAACTATTTGATGTCATCAAATATCCCCTACTTGAATTCTACTTGCCCTTAAGCAGACCTTTTAAATAATTCTCGAAAAGATATCTCCCGAGTAGAGACTGGAAAACATGAATTTAAAAATCACCTAAGCTAGAAAATTATAAACCGAGCACTTCACGAAAGGAAAAACGAATCACACTCATACTCTCACTAATCTATGTGTTTCATTTTGGTGATCACTCAACTGCTCAGTCATGGCAAGTATTCTATCATAAGCTTGGCAAGGATACTAATCTCTATGATGTGTCGTTGTGTGTAGGTAATATTTGTATCAAGTTTACTATTTATATTTTGTCGGCTTTACCTATTAACTAACACTAACAGGCAGTGTACACGATCAATTGTAGGTTTGTTGGTAAGTAAGGTGTCGATCACTAAGAGTGAGCGTTAATACTTAAATCTATAAGTATTTTAGTTATCTAAATTAATCCTAATTAATTCTAATTAAACCTAGACTAACGCAAAGGGGGGTCTTCAGCTTGAGAAACTAACACGAGTTTTGGTTTATCCTAAGCTAAATGAGATAAACAAGACAATTAACACACACAAGCAGATAAACAAACGATAAAGAAGCGGTTTAGCACAAATGTAAAGAAAACGTATTAGCCAGTTTAATCTAATAAAATGTTAGAATTGTCTATGGGTGCAATGATTGTATTACTTCGTTGGTGTTATATCATTCCCAAAGCTTAGGTGGTTCTTCTTCCTAAACATTATTAAGTTAATCATGTCACAATCTAATTAAGCATGCACAGTTGATTGTAATCTATCTAGGAGACAACATTGGTTAATATTGAAACCTAGCTCATCGAGCCTTTACCAACTTATGTTCGATGGTTATTTATATGCTGGTAGTCTACAGTCCAAACCACTATCCAAGGAAACAAGGCGTTATTTGTAATCCTAAGTCACCACTTAGTCTACCACTCATATAACCAAGGCAGCAATCGGGGCTTTTAATTTGTAGTCCTATAATTCTAGAGTCACATAAATAAGCTGTATGTAGTTCTATCCCAGACTCTAGTCTACTTGGTCCATAATCCTAGATCCAGTTGAATGACGGATTAAACACATAATCAAACATAAACATATATGAAGTGATAAACATAATCAACATGCAACGAATAAGTAAACAATTAGTATAAACAAACAAAAAATTAAATTATCATAAACATGGCTAATACCTACAAGTATTAGCCCATAGTCATTGTAACAAAATACAGTATCATAGACGAACGATTAAAGTAAAGGATAAACGATATGCTAACCGAACGCGTATAACATAATATATAGATTACAAGAGCTTTCTATTAAGTTGAGGCACTTTGCTGACCTTTTTGGCTTCTTAAAATCATTTGTAGATCGAACTTGGTGGTTAAGGGCTTCTTTGCATACTAAAAACCGAGTCTAGGGTTTTCTATTTATAAGTTTTGGAAAAAGGTCGATACGCCGTATTCGAGAGGTTCAATACGGCGTATTGGGTAACTTGGTGTGGGCTCCGCAATTATAATATTCCAAAATATTCATTAGCTGATTCCCTATATGGCATATTAGGTCTTCTGGATACGGCGTATGGATCTTCTTTGTGTTTGTTTTGAATATTGACCAAGGTTTCATATACGACGTATTGGTGATATGGATACGGCGTATTCTTCAAAGTTAGGTAATGGTCTTAAATTCGTATAAGTCTTAGGATACGGCGTATTATCTAGAATGATACGACGTATTGGTTGTTAGAATCAGTAGACTTTCTTGAATTCTTCATTTATGCTCCAAAACACATTCTTTTCTTCATCTTTCGCCAATTATTCGATAATAACTAAGATTAACAAATATAAATAATTAAGTACCAAATCTCATATAAAATAATGTAAAACAAGCAATATAGATGGGATAAATGATGCTAATATTATGACGTTATTTGATGTCATCACTTCACCATTAGAGTCTAGATGCAACTGTTCAAAAAGGCAAATGGGTTGACACAACACAAAGCCTAACAGGGTGAGTCATTCAATCTTTACCAATACCAATACTCCAGAAAAAGCAACAAAACCACAAATGCTCGCCTAAATCCATGAACGAGACACTTGTGATTGGTCAAATCCTTAACTTAAGTAAGCTAAAGGTTAGGATTAAGAATGATTAGGGGTAGGAATAGACATGGGATAACATTTATAATTGGTGTAAATTAAAAAAAACAAATAGTTTCCTAATTCCATAATCAAGGCGTCACGAGGCGCATTCAGTCCTGTAAGCAAAATCTGAAGGTCAAGAGTTAGGGGTCTTTAAAATACACGAGTTAATGCGTATAAAATGTAGTGTAATGCCTCATAATCTCCATAATAAGAAGGCATGTAAGATGCATTAACTCGTCCTTCATTATCAATGAACAAAAAATTATGTGCTATTTTAAAAAACTTTTGGGTAAAATCAACACATAATCTAAATAATCTCTAAAATCTCTTATTTCTATCTCTCTCCCCCCACTTGAGATATACAATGCCCTCATTATACAAATATAAACTTAAATAGAAAGGAGAGATAGAAATTTCATGGGTCTATAAATGTTACCAATCAAAACAGATAAGTCAAGACATTGCCAGCTGCACAAGACGGGAATACTATCACTATATGACATATAAGCTGATACATATACTATCATCAGCTATAAACAAACTAATACTAACAAACACTTGCTTGCATGATCTTTATTCTGTTTTTATCATTTTTTTATATAACTTTTGATGCAAGAAAAGGATACAATAAAAATTAAATTACAATACAAACACATTATACACGAGCATCCCCCCATTTGAGATCAAGTATCTTCCAAACCCGACTTTCTTCAAATACCCTCTATCCTAACCTGTGACTTTCACCAAAGGAACCAAAATATACCAGCTATTCCCTGACGATGGACTAAAGAAACTACATGGTAGGTTAGGCGATTGGTGTAATGAAACAAACATATATTGGGTTTAACACTAGGAATGGCTCAACATGTTATTCTAGGGGTATCTTGCACTAAAGATGTGTGCAACAAAGGGTTTAACAATGGGATTGACTAATCAGTGTAAAAAGTTAATATACATAAAACAAATATAGTCTATTTGAGGTTAATCCTAAAATTTGCCTTTTATCCTAGCTACACCGATTACACTAAGTTACCTCAGTGCAATGCTTACTTTGGTGGTCTCGAAAAGATATATCAAGCCAAGTTTTAAAGTTTACTACAGCCACCGACACACTCATTTTTATTGATATTATGTATAAGGGGAAAACGGAAAGACTTATCCTCACATAATTTAATGTATAGCTTAGGTGTGCTCGGTAAAGTTTAAACTAGTTAGGTAATGAAAAACATGTCAAAAATTTAAAGATGAAACATTTTGCAATAAAAACTAGAAAAATAAAGGCAAGTATAATAAAGTAGGTGTCTATTTCTAATCTCTTCCCCCCACTTAAGTCAAACTTAAGCATATAAATTCAAAATAGGAAGGGTTCAAAATGGAACAAAAGTACTCCCCTAGATTTGTCGGTATGATAAAGAGACAAAATGTCTCGCAACATGCTCCAAACATACCTCATCGGGCAACATCCACAATCACTAGCAGCTCATCATCATCTTTGGTATAACATTCAACCACTCCAGATTTGAAATGTTTCCTTGTAGCCAAGTATTATCCAAGCACCACTCCACGAGCATCAACCTACATAGCTGCAAGAAAGACTAGTACCAAAAGCATAAATCCAGATAAAATTAATTTATCCCATAATGTATAGAATAATAATACAACAAATACAATCCTAACTCACTTTCATAGGAATCGCAGTTGCATTTAGTGTATGCAGCAAGCCTTTTAAACCACTTGGTGTCCCGAGTGGACGAGTGAAGTCTCGTGAGGGCTTACAGGGAACACACACCCACAAAGTTCATACTCTTGATTCTTCTGTTAATCTGTTGATTATGATGATTTAACAAGTTTCTTATTTGGTTGTTGTTTCATTAAAGATTTAGGTTTTCATCGTTTTTAGGGTTTCGTTGTTTGTTCGGCTGGTTAGGGTTTATTGCGCTTTTAAATTCTTATCAAATCAAATCATTGTTGTTTCTTATGATTATAGAGTATGGTTAGGGTATCGATCTCATTGGCTAAACCTTATTAGGGTTTCGTCCCTTTTAGGGTTTCGTCACTGTTAGGGTTTTGACCCTTTTAGGGTTTCTTTTCTTAATCGTGTTCATTTATGCTGTTGTTGTTATATTGTGTGTGTTGGGTTGTGAGAGATGGAACCAAAAAGTTGCTTAAAGTCATTGCAATCTAATCTTGCCACTAGGGTAAAGAACATTGACAGTAAGATTATGATGGCCAAGCAAAGTGTGACGTGAGAACATCTTGAGAATGAGACTACCATTATGGATAAACAAACAGAGATTAAAGATGCTGCGGAGGGAGGAGGATCAATGAATAGTGGTCATCTTGCCTCAGGTATGACTGACAATGGTAATGTTAATGAAGAGATAAGTGAAAAGACTGGTTTAGCTCATGAATGGAATGATCCAAAGGTTCAGGCCATGAAGCAGTCGTTTGTCAATGTGGTTACAAATGATAAGCCTAAACCAAAGGTTAATTTCATATCATTAGTCAATAAGGAAAGGGTGGAGAATTCGGACTTTGTTTTGCCAATAGATGCGATCATTGTTGCTCATAATAAGTTTGCTAATTCGCTAGTTTGTTATTTTGTTGGAAAGACTATCGCGTTTCCCATTGTCAAAAATTATGTAACCAATACATGGGGAAAATATGGATTCCAGAAAGTGATAAAGGATGACGATAGGTTTTTCTTTTTCAAGTTTACATCACAAATTAGATTGGAACAAGTTTTAGAGCAAGGGTCGTAGATGATTAGGAATACCCCAATTATTCTTAACAAATGGTCACCAAATATGTCTTTAACAAAGGACAAGGTGACAAGGGTGCCTGTTTGGGTAAAAATGCACAAAGTCCCTATTGTTGCATATTATGAGGATGGTTTAAGTCTTATTGCTACTCAATTCGGTAAACCCATCATGCTTGATGCGTTTACTAGTGAGATGTGTGGTGATCCATGAGGTAAACTTAGGTTTGCCTGTGCTCTCATTGAAGTAAGTGCTGGTAAAGAACTTAAACAGGAAGTTATAATGGATGTGCCAAATGTGGAAGGTACTAGACACACTAAAGAACGAATAAGAATAGAGTATGAATAGAAGCTGCCTTTATGCCTTGACTGCCATGTTTTTGGACACTCAAATGAACAATGCCCTAAAAGGGTCATTAAAACTACTCCACCAACAAAGGAAGTGCAATCGGATGGATTTAGTACTGTTAGCAATAGGAAGAAAAAAGGGAAATCAAAGGACCAATCAAATAATCAACCAAATAAGAAGTTTGTGGGCCTGAAGTTGAACAAGCAAAAATCTTTTGTTTATCAACCAAAGGCTACTCCTGATGATAAAGATAAGGAAAAGAGTGACACTAATGTGGTTAAACTTAACAATCACTTTGATGTCCTCTCTACCCAGGATGAACAAGAAACAAATATGGATGATTTGAGTAAAGGTAAGGGTTTGGATCCTATTGATCCTAACCCTAACATTGTAGACTCAAAGAGTGAAGTTGAAGAGGCATATGTTGAAACCTTCACTAGTGAAATAAAGGAAGCAAGCACTTCCTCTCCCAAAAGTCTTAATGTTTAGTCTAGCTACTTGGAATATTCAGGGTTTGAACCGAATCCCTAAACAAAGTGAGGTTCGCCAAGTTGTTAACGAAAACTAATTCAGTGTGTGTGCTATTCTTAAATCTCATATGGATATTTATGCTCTTTTAAAGGTTTGCTCCAAGGTTTTTCGCTTTTGGGAATGGACTTCGAATGCTAGCCTTTGTGATAAGGGTTGTCGTATCATTCTTAGATGGAACATTGATGTGGTTGACTTGATGGTTATTTCTCAATCTAATCAAGCTATGCATGTTAAATTGGTTCATAAAGCTACCAAGCAGATTCTTTTTGTTTTGTTTATTTATGCGACCAATCTTCATGTTGTGAGGCCTAAATTGTGGAGTGAATTAGGGGCTCATGAACATGTAGTCCGTGGCTTGGTGCTTATGGGTGAATTTAATGTTGCTTTAAATTTGGAGGACTATTATTCTGGCTCTTCTACCATGAGTTCCGCTATGATTGATTTTAAAGAATGTGTTTCTCACATTAATGTGATGGATATTAACTCGTCGGGTATTCATTTTACATGGAACCAAAAACTTAAGGGAGGTGGTGGAGTGCTTAAGAAGCTTGACCGTATCATGGGTAATATCGAGTTTAGTGATGCTTTCCAAGGTGCTTATGCTATATTCCAACCATATAGAATTTTGAATCACTCCCCTGCGGTGTTAAAGATTCCAAGTCTTACTTTTAATAAACCTAAACCATTTAAGTTTTTTTATTTCCTTACGTTTAAAAGTCACTTCTTGGATGTGGTTTTGAATTCTTGAAACATTAGCGTGGATGGTCATAAGATGTTTAAAGTGGTTTCCAAATTAAAGGCCCTTAAGAAACCTTTATGTAAATTGGTGTATGGTTAGGGTAATTTGTATGAAAGGGTGAACAAGCTTAGGTGTGAGCTTGATGAAGTCCAAAAAGCTTTGGATGCAAATCCGAATTATATTAATCTTAGGGAGGAGGAAGCTATTTATCTTCATTCTTTTAATGAGGCAAATTAGATGAGGAAAGATTCTTGAAAACAAAAGGCGAAGATTGAGTGTCTTGATGTAGGGGATTCGAAATTCAGACGATACTTATAACAAATTCTATGAAGCCTAAAATCAAAATGTCATGTTGAATTCATTATGACAAAATAATAATCAAGGTCATCTCGGGCCTAATTTTGTTGAGTGCTTTCATTCGCATATAAAGTGTTTTCTTGGCAGTAGTATGGCTTGTGATAACATGAATACCGATGGGTTGTTTCATAACAAGGTTTCTGACATGGCTAACACTAATATGGTTCGAACTATTACTGATGTGGAAATTAAAGCGGCTATGTTTGACATTGATGATGATAGAGCCCCGGGTCCAGACGGATATACATCCGCTTTTTCAAAAAAGCTTGGGATATTGTTTGTGTGGAGGTTTGTGAGGCGGTTCGGGATTTTTTCTTGAATGGGTAGATTTTTAAAGAAATAAATCATACCTTCATTACTCTTATTCCTAAGGTAACTACTCCCCTTAGGATTAATGATTATCGGCCTATATCGAGGGCGTTAAGGATGTTATGAGTATTAATCAGTCGACGTTTATTACGGGGAGAAATATCTCGGATAACATCCTTATTACTCAAGAATTGATGCACAACTATCATCGTAATAGAGGTCCGCCAAGATGTACATTTAAAGTTGATATCCAAAAGGCGTATGATACGGTTGATTGGCACTTTATAGGTAATATTCTTAAGGGTTTTGGGTTTCACCATACTATGATTAAATGGATTATGGCTTGTGTTACGTCTACCCTATTTTCTATAAGCCTGAATGGTAATATTCATGATTTTTTTCAAAGGAAAGAGAGGCTTGAGACAGGGTGATCCGCTTTCACCTTACCTTTTCACGTTAGTTATGGAGGTGTTAACCCTTATGCTTAAAAGGAGGGTTAGATTGTCGGATTCCTTCCAATATCATAACCATTGTGAAAAACTCCAAATTATTAACGTTTGTTTTGCAGATGATCTTTTTATCTTTGCTTGTGGTGATGTGGAGTCCGCCCGAGTTATCATGGAATCCCTTGACGAATTTAAGTCTACTTCGGGATTAGTTTCGAGTATTCCTAAAAGCATTACTTTCTTCTACAATGTGCTGAATCATGTGAAAATTGTTATTCTTAATATTATGTCATTCTCCGAAGGCTAGCTGTCGGTTAAAATCTTAGGGTTCCTCTTATCTCTTTAAGGCTTCTTAACAGGGATTGTAAAGTTCTTGTTGAAAAGCTAAGAACATAATCGGTGATTGAAAGAACAAGTCCTTGTCTTTTGCGGGGAGACTCTAACTGTGTAAGTCAGTCATCTCTTCTATGCATGTTTACTGGGCGTCGGTTCTTGCCATCCCAAAAGGAATTATTTGTGATATTCAACATCTTATATGTGGTTTTCTTTGGTGTAATGGCGAGTATAAGTGTGGGAAAGCAAAAGTTGCTTAGCAAAACATTTGCCTTCCTACTCATGAGGAGGGTCTTGGGCTTTGAAGCCTTGAGCTTTTTAATAAAGCATTAATGACTAAGCATATTTGGAATATTGTTTCTAATAAAGAGTCTTTATGGGTGTGATGGATCCACGCTCACAAGTTAAAGGGTCGTTCTTTTTGGGCTATCCCTTTGAATGATGCGGATATGAGTTGGGGTTGGCGTAAGCTCCTCCAACTTCGCAACCTTGTGAGACCGTTTATTTGGACAAAAATTGGTAATGGGAACATGGCTTCGGTGTGGTTTGATATTTGGGATCCTCAATGCCCGTTGATTAATTGGCTATCTCCAAGGGATATTACAAGGGAGGGTTTCAATCTCCAAAGTCATGTTGCTGAGTTGGTTTCGAATGATGGTTGGTTGTGGCCTCAAGATTGGTTACGGAAAGCCCCTAACTTAGGGTTGATTCATGCCCTTAATCTTGTTGCTACTACTTTTGATGCTCATTGTTGGCGCGACTTAAATGGTAATATAACCGAGTTTTCGGTTAAATGTGCTTGGGAGGCACTTCGTCCTCGTGGTAATGAGGTTATGTGGTATCGTATGGTCTGGTTTTCGCATTGTATTCCACGCCATGCATTTTATCTTTGGCTTGTTATGCAGAATAGTCTTAGAACGCAAGATAAGTTGAGGCAATGGGACATTGGTTTTAACACTGATTTAAACACGCTTAATTGCCCTATTTGTGGCGTCTAACCAGACTCCCATAATCATCTTTTCTTTGAATGTAGTTTTTCCTCTCAGGTATGGTTGTAAGTCCGTCACTTGGCTGATATGGAAGTTGTTCCCCCGTCTTTACATGATATTGCTTCGCATCTTCAACCCTTGGTAAAAACAAGGACGGCTAAAAGCATCTTTGGTAAACTTCTCTTGGCTGCTACATCATATTACATTTGGATCGAACGCAATAATCTTTTATTCAAGACTGTTAAAAGGTCCCTAGAAGAGTTACGTGATATTATTATGGTTACGGTTCGCTTAAAGATTATGACGTTCAAATTCAAGAATACTTCTAATATGAATCATTTTCTTGAGCGTTATAAGATACCTAGTACCTTTAGGCTTTATGGAAGATGATATTTTCTTCATGTGTGACGTCTCTTTTCCTGTTGAAGCTTACATGGAAGGCCTCGGTAGAGTTTAGTTTCCAAGACGAGAGTTTCAAATGAGAGTTGTACTCTTTTTTCCTTCTCTAAGGTTTTTCCCATTGGGTTTTTCTTGGGAAGGTTTTTTAAGGAGGCAATCTTATTTGAATAGCTATCCTCCCTATGTTTGGCTCATTGATATTGTGGCTTGGAAGTTCTTTAGGTCGAATTGGGATGTGTCTTAGCTTGTTTTGGTTGTATTTCATTAGAGGCATGTCTCTTTTGAGTTAGTGGTAATTCAAGCTTTTGCTTAAGGTTAATGTGGCATGTCAGCCACATTACATTGTACTTAACTTTTCTGTGATTAATACACTTTACCGAGGTAACCCTTTACCTAATTTTTTTTGTGAAATTCTATTTTATTAGAAAAATAATTTGTATTGCAGTAGTAGAATTACGACGTAGTCCAACAGTAGGAGCTACGCCGTAGTTAAGTTTAGCTAACCAATTTTTTTTGAAATTCATATCAACTACGACGTAGCCAATGTAACCAGCTACGCCATAGTTATACCCGACAAATTTAACTTTTACTTAACCACGTGGCAAGGTGATCTCGAACTTTTGTCCCCTTGCTCTAGTATCCTGCAAACAAAGTTAGAAACCCACAAAACCAAACTAACTGCAGAAATGAAATGAAACAAAACATAGAAAGACAGGCATAGGGTACTTTCCACAAAGCGCTTGTTTTTGTTTGAGTCACGAGCTTGACTCCACCCATATTTACCAAGTAATAGGGTGTTTATCCCATCACTTGAAATCAAATGTGGGTGAAAGTGGCAATAGACACCACGAGGGTGTAAATTTGCTACATGGTAAGGAAATGATAAGTTAAAATTGTACCTCAAAGGAGATGTCATTTCCCTTTTCACCTTACATGGTTTGGTTGACGACCTTGATGGTTGGCTTTCTTCGTGTAAGGAATCTAATTCGTAAGTATTAATGAAGGGCCCAAATGCAACATTTGTCGTTATGATACACGAAAATGCCTTTATCTCTATTAAAAATAACTCATGGTCAATAGCAATTAGGCATTCGAGTTCTCTATATCCCTAGTAGGGTTAACATCAGGCTACTCGTCAACCACGATAATATTCAAGATCTCGTCTCTGAATTCTTCCAAAAGCTCATCAAAAATCAGTTCAGTATCCGTAACTACATAAGCATCGTCAGGTGGTATGA
This sequence comes from Tanacetum coccineum, assembly GCA_026074375.1. Lineage (NCBI taxonomy): Eukaryota > Viridiplantae > Streptophyta > Magnoliopsida > Asterales > Asteraceae > Tanacetum > Tanacetum coccineum. The sequence goes on along the minus strand of BQNB010037858.1, from coordinate 3,144 downwards.
TGTGTATGGTTTGTAGGATCAAAGGTTGTATCAAGTCATCATTTACATCAGGAACCTGCGTAGGAATACTATCAATATCATTATCTGGTTCCTCTTGCCTTACAACCTTCACTTCATTAGGGAATGGAATCAGTGGCATATACGGTTGCACCACTAAATTAGGTTCAGGAAAAGTATGTACGGTAGGTGTGAGTAACCGCCTAAGCCTTTCTACGTCCTCGACTGTAATATCACAAATATCATCCATATTCCCTTCATCACAATTTCCACCTTAGCTTCCTCTTGTTTAATCCCTTTGAGGTTTTTGGCTCCCATTCTAAACAAGTTTTTAAAGATCTCTTCAAACCTAAACTCTTTATCTTTAGGTTGAGGATTAGGTGTGTATGGCGATTTATCACAAGAATTATATGTAAAACTGTAAGAGTGATCATTTAGTGGATTTTTCCTTAGACCTTGCTTAGCTATGTATAATTCGTATTCTGCTATTGTCATGCTATCAATGTACACTTCATCGCTCTTATTGGAAGATACTTAACCATCCTCTATTGAGAAGGTTGGAAACAAGGGAGTAGAGGAGGTAACTCGTAATACTTTTCTATCACAATATCCTCATGATAATACAGATAATCAAAAGCTCTACTCTTATCCCGGTGAAAAGAGTTAAAATCCGCCCCTTCATACTTAGTTGGATTTATATTGGATAGAACATTCCTCCTTAATCTCCTTTCCATCTTGGCTTTATACTCCAAGTATTCATTTAGTGTCATGTTCTCAATATCAGACTCTATTTCCATGATTCCTAAAAATTAAACACGAGATACCAGTAGATTATGCTCTCAAAAGAAAAACAAAAGTAACACAAAATTTGAACAATACTGAAATAAAAACAAGATATATACAAAAACTCACATTCAAAACCTGTTTAGCTTCCCGACAGCGGTGCTAAAAACTTGATGCATATAATTTGTTTTAAACTAATTACCAAGTTTTAAATTTATAAAACTCGGCTACCTATGGTCTACAAAGCACTAACGGGCAGAGAACCCAATCGTATGTAGTGTGGGATTGGTAAATCTAATGTCATTCCCAATAGATGATAGGCGGTCTATTATATGAGTTTAAAGGTTGTCACGTTTTAAAAGTTGTTTTGATGAATAAATTACAATAAAATAAATAACAAGAATTAAGGTTTTACTAATCAAGGGAAGAACTCATGCTAACCTGGTTAATCTCCTATTAATGCAATGATTCCATTTCCTAGTGCAATGTCTAATTACCTTTTATTATGGTGGTTCTAATATTGCCAAGTTTAAGTGGGCATCATAACCTGACTTATACTTCTTATGATCTTAATCTCCCGTGATCACAGAAGTCGGGTATCTAGGTTGTATTCATTAGACCCCCGATTATCCTAAAAACCTGTCTAAATATCGATAGTGATACTAAATCCTTCTAAAAGGATTTCCCGTGCTTTATAAGTATCTAAATTACTGCAGGCGATGATCTGGGCAATCCCTACACTAAGAACATATGCAAACATATTCCTAGTATCCTGTTAAACTATAATTTAACTAATAAGCCTAATATAAAGCTTAACAGGATCTATACTACCTCAATACTACCAAAACTCGGGGATCATGAAACATGCAATTAGGAAATCCAAATAAACGATAATTAAACAGGAAATAAGAACCAAAACATTAATAAAATCATAACAAGGCTAACACAAATGGGTTTAGCCAATCATGTTGTAAACTACATGAACAAATATGAATAAAACATTGATCATAAACATAATGTTTGATACAATTTACTTGATGTTAAGCTAATAATGATGATGACCGGGACTGAATTCTTCCTTGAAAAGTAATGGATGAATGTTAGAAAACGCCTTGGGATGGTCCCCTAGTCGTCCCCTAAGATGGGAGGAAGAAGGATCCTCCATTATGCAGAATTCGGTCTCTATTTATAGTTTTCGAACAAGCTACGACGTAGTTGTAAGTGCAGAGCTACACCGTAGTTTTTCCTACGAGCATTCCATCTTTAGCCCACAATAACTACCGCATAGTTTTATAACTACGCCACAATTTTTATAACTATGACGTAGTTTTATAACTACGCCGTAGTTTTTATAACTATGGCGTAGTTTTATAACTAGGTCGTAGTTTTTATAACTATAGTTTTATAACTATTCCATAGTTTTATCTTAGTAGCAATGTGATTGGCTCTTTGAAACGTTATCGACATGTACATGTTTGGCCCCCTCTTCATTCTTTCTATTTTTATCATTAGTCCTTAATAGCAAACTTCATAAAAATGCACACTTTTGGTCCTTCGTCATTCTTAATACTTTATATATAATCCTTTTTGCCATTTTCCGCATCTTTTCCGTTCTAATGCCTTAATTACCTGAACCTGTAACATGAACAAATTAAGTACCAAATTCATATAAAAATCATATAAAACAATGCAATAAACACAGGAATTTGATATAGAAAAGTAAGAACTATTTGATGTCATCAACATCCATCTGGTAGACAGTGAATGATTTGTGTGCAGCTTAGGTGCAACACTTTGTAAAAATTCAAGTCGATATTTGACTCGCATAATCTTCACTCCTTTTCTATATATAAATAAATATAGATAAATATAAATATATAACAAGGATCAAAATCCACAAAATCAATGAAACCGGAAGTAGTATAGAGTGTCTCCGGGTCGTTATGTCCCAACGAGGCTGGAATGGAATATCGAACAACGAATTGAAAATTGATGCTTGAATATGACAAGGATATGATTGGGCACTAAACTTAATAGGCAAATGCACACAAAGATAAGCAAGAAAAATAAGCTAGAACAAGCATAAAAGCTAGAAATGGTGAAAACACTTAAAACTTGTAAACTAAGACACAAATAAGCTCAAATAAACTTAAGACAAACCAAATAAGCTAGACTAACTCTAAATAAGCAAATTCAGCAAGCAATTACTAAGTTAAGCAAGAGAAACTCAGCAGTACTACCAACAGTACTAACAGCAGTACTAACAGTAGTACTAACTGTTGGGAAATACAAGTCAAAAAGTCAAAGTACTGCTAAATGAAAGATCAAAATACTATCTGCGTAGAAGTGAAAAGTCAAAGTACT
>BQNB010037857.1:0-49152 GCA_026074375.1 Tanacetum coccineum | reverse complement strand
TGGTATTTTTACCAATTGGTGACTTTTATCTCTTAATTAAAAAGGAAGATTTTTTTATATTTTTGATTTTTCTATTTTTTTATTTTTTACCTATACTAAAAAGAAAAGGAAAATATTTTTTTACTTTTTATATTTAATAATTTTTTTTTGGATTTTTGAATTATAAAACAAGAATGAAACTTTCGAGGGTGAAAGGATCTTCAAACCAAATAAACTAAAAACGAAGGAATCTTAAACACTAGTCCCCGGCAGCGGCGCCAAAAACTTGATAGCAGTTTTATATACCTAAAATATATCACAATATAATATAAACCTAAGAGCAATTAAGAAAATTACCAAGTTACCCTCGGTAAAATTCACTCTTAAAAATATATATAATATAATATATAATACGTATATTAAACCGGGCAAATATGATCACCCGGGTCGTTTCCCCAACGACTAGTGAAATTGAAACCTTGTTTAAGCTTGGATTATGATTTGAATAAGCAAATGGATGATTTGATAATCTAAAGCAACAATTAAAATGGACAATTAAAAACAATTAAACAACTAATACGGGAAACAAATAAAACGCGACAATTAAGCAAGAAAATCAAAATTAAGTCCTAAAAATGCAAACTAATTTTCTAAACCTCAATTAAGACAAAAGAAAATTTTAAGAAAAAGAAAAATATTTTTTTAGTAATTTTTGAATTTATTATGAATTAGAAAATAATTGAATCTAATTAAATCCTAAAAAATAGTAAATTAAATCCTAAAAATTTGGAAAAATGATTTTTAAGCTTCTAAAAGTCTAAAATATTATAAAAGCAAAGAAAACTATTTTTAACTATTTTTATTATTAAAATCCTATTTTAAAATTTAAAATAAAAGTTCAAAAATGAAATTTAAGATCTAAAAAGTGTAAAAATGATTTTATTGGATGTAAAACTAAAGATATTTTTTATAAAACTAAAAACTATTTTTTTGTATTTGTTTAAAACTTTTTTCTATTTTTTTATTGATTTTATAAGATTTAAACTTTCGAAAATTGATTAAAAATAAAATTTAAGCTGGAAAAATCTAAAAAATTCAGGGTAAATCCTAAACACTAGCAGGAACACAAGAAAAATAAGAAAAACCAAATTACTAAATGAATAAGCCCTCAAATGAGCTTATAGGGCTACGGCTTATTTATAAAAAGGAAAATGAAAACGTGTACTAGTATTAAATGTGGGGAATAGATACTGGATGAGCTATTGAAGCAAATGGTTAACGCGTTGGGACTATAACTGAGAAGTCGTGGGTTTGAGGGTGGGCAACCCTTTTTTGCACCTTTTTTTATATTTTAACTTTTATGAAAAACTAAATACTAGGATTTATAGAGGACACAAAAATAAGCTATTTTAATAAAAGTGACTTAAGCTAAAACTAACTAATAATCTACAAAACAGCTTATCAAATCTGCTGCATCAGCGAGTAGGAGTTTGGGTTTATTTTCACTTGAACAGCTATTAACAGCTCAAATTAAGCTCAATTTAAAAATGGAAAAGTATTCTAGATAGCTTATAAGTTGCTTGAGGTTATTGTGAAAAGAAAATAGAGCTGGAAATTCATTTAAGCTACTGAAATTAAGGTACAAAATAGCAAACTCACAAAATAAGCAAAGGTGCATGAAACTTAGATAAGCTAAAATACATGAAAAGGACAAACTAGATTATAAGCTATAGAGAACTTATTAAGCTACTTATTATCTATCTATTTAAGCAACAAAAACTACTATCTTAAGCTAGAATTTAGATTTTAAGAAACTAAATACTAATCCTACTGTTTTTGGCTTTTTAGGTTTTTGAGTGACTTTTGACAGCAAATTTAAGCTAGGAAAATAAGCTAAAAAATAAGATTAAAGACTTAATCTATATTAAGCTACAACTAATCTAAATCCTACTTGAATCTTAGAAACTAAAACCTATGAGTATCTAGCTAAAATCTAAGCTAAAAGTGACAGCAGTACTAACTTGATTGTTAGTACTGATGCACATTGCACAAGTGCAAAGTTATAGTGCAGGTTACCTAAGGGATTCTATTGCACTAAACACACTCTATCAAGTGTGTAAGAACATAAAACAAGCACAAACAAAGCCTAGAGATCCTAATTCAACTATAAGTAATCCTAATTTAAGCTAAAAAGTGCCCTGGTGCTGAGACACTCATAATAAGCCATAATAACTTTAAAAACACAAACTAACTTATGAAATCTTTTTAAAACTTGTTAAATTTGAAAAACTCAACTGACTCAAAGTGTTTGCACAAATCAAATTGACTTATTGTGGTCAAACTATGATAAACCAAACACTCCTTTATCACTATGACAGATTTGATTTAGCTACTAATTTTGAAACCTAACAAACAAAGCTATGAAACCAGATAACTAGAAGCTTTTAACAACTAATTTAAGCAAAATTAAACTACTGAATTGAGCTAGAATGCAAGATCTAAGAATCTATTCTAATATTTTTGGTTTTTTATGAGTTTTATGACAAATATATGAAAAACAAAGATCTAAACTATCAAAAGCAAAAACAGATGAACATCTAAGATTATTAAGCTAAACTAAACACAAATAAGTACTAATAAGCAAAGAGAATAAGCAAATAAGCAATAACAAGCATATAAGCTATAACTAAGCAGTTTAAACTGAAATTAGAGAAAAAGGAAAAGAGAAACTTACTTGATCCTCTAGCTAAACAAGAGGACTCAATTAAGAGCAGCTACAAGCTCTCCTAGCTTATTAATAAGCTAGGAGTTAAGTCCATTTGGTCTTCCATTGCAACCAACTTCCTAGAGCTTTCCACAATTCATTTTCAAAGGTAATAATGTATAGATATTAAGCTGACTTAAGGTTTAAGTAATATTAAGGCCTATTGAGCTCAAATTTTAGCTTATAGACTAAAAGAGCTTATTGAGTAGCTTATAGGATCTAGCTTAGCATTTAATAGAAAATGAGAGCTTATTTGGTAAAACAAGAGAGCTTAAAAGAGATTTAAATCAACTGTATTTCATTAATAAAAGCTTGTTACAATACTTGAAAGAGAATTACAATGATTAAAGAAAATTAAGCTAAAAGTTGAAATTAAGCTAAAATCTATCCTAAAAGCTACGTACGTGTGTGTGAAGAGTGAAGCCCTTTTTATAGCCTGCCTTGGATCCTTCTATCCTCTTGAGTTTCTTTCCAAGCTTTCAATACGTACCCTTCATTTTTCATTAATTATTGATCTCTTTCTTGAGCCGTTGGATCACATTGTGGACACCTGAGGATTGCCAGCATGTCATTCTTTGATGTGACATGTTGTGCTAGTTCTGTGAGAGGATCTAGTGCAAAACCCACACCCCTTTGTGCTTTCACCATTGCTGACGTGTGATCCATACTTGAGAGATTCATTAAGAGCTTATGATTTGACAAGTTTAGCCCTGCTATCCTAATGTAGAGACTCTGAATTGTCTTCCGTACCCTTTACTTTTCATTTGCCCCTTGATTTGACCATGGTAAAAGGGGAAGAAGATGATGAATAGTACTTGGGTTCTTGGTGCCCAATTTTAACTGAAAGGGTTAAAATTCGTTGGAAGTTTGATATAATTGCACAAATGGTCCTTGTCTTTGCCTAATAACAATCCTAGTATAAAAGGACTTTTGTAAATGGCAGGAATGACCCTTGTGGTTTTATAAAAAGGATAATGGGCTAGGGTTTTGGGCTTAAGGATCCGGGTAGGGCCCATTTGGGTTTAGGGACCATTTATGAATTTTTCTGAAAGTTGAGGGGCTTAAATGGAATATTTTGGGTCTTGTTGACTTTTATTGACCATGGTTTGACCACTTTGACTGAGGGTTTGACTTTTCCTGGCTTTGCTTCCGGCTTTTGTTTACTCTTCCGTTCTCGTGTTCGTGCTTGCCCGTTTTTGACTGTTTTCTTGTGATCTTTGATGTATCCGTACCTGCACACACAAAACACAAATACAATCATATTTTTGCCATTTTTGGTCTGTTTTGGGTTTAATTGGGTTATTTTAGGTACAAATGGATATGTGTATTTAACACTTATCACATACATACAAAGGGGTTTTTCACGGGACACACATACACTAGTTGTTTGCATTAGTTGGTCTTACTAGATGCTTACATGATTCTATCAAAAATTAACAAACTAAAACGATTGTGTGTCCTCACGCAATATCACATGCCTTATAACCAAATACCTTGAAACTTCCCCAAACTAAACCTTTGAAAAGTAGCAAAGATTTTTGTTGAGAGAGTTAAGAGATCACAAGTTATAAAACACCCGATTTCCCTTTTTCAAAGATTTTTCTCTTTTTATGATTTTTCTTGATAATTAACTACCTAACTAAAATTATTTGTGTTGAATAACGTATTGTTTTTACATTACCTCATTGGTAACTTTTAGGATCATAGAACAAAAAGCACAATTAAGTGTCTAAAAGATAACTTCATCATCCCCGATTTTTCACTTTTCCCATGCTAAGCTTAAAAACAAGATCATTGTTAATTACAAGTCATGACACTAACACTACTCATAAATACTAAATGTGTACTTACTTTTCCTCCCGCAAATCCTACTTTTGTATCTCAAGATTTTACTTAAGTCATATACCCGAAGGCTCTTTAAGACTTGTGTTTCGATACTTATTAATTCCAAAAATAAAGCGTAATGGTTAAGAAGCACGAATTAGCTCCTGCCTTCATTTCAATAGATCTATGTCATCAGATTAAGTCCACGTCGAGAGGCAGACCAAAATTGGCGTTTATTAGGTTAATTAAGCAAGGTACCAATCTATGTCATATACCCTAAGCTCTTTAAGACATGAATGAACAATCTTATTTGGCACCTTATACCCTTAGGCTCTTTAAGGCACAAAATAAGACAATTATTAAGCAAATTATTATTCCTCAGTCCTTTAGAAGGTACAAAACATCGGCCACGCCTCCGAACAAGATGTTTGCAAGTCATATTTCGACCTCGGTAACTTCCTCGACCTTTTAGAAGGCTATAACATCGGTTGTGAGCCGGCAAGATACAGCAAACTTTTATCAGTCTCGGATTATTATTGAGTTCTACTTATCTCATATACCCTAAGTCTCTTTAAGGAATAAGCAAAATATTTATTAATGTGATACATATAATATGCCAAATTAAGTATTCCTGATGTGTACTCATCCTAATCACAAAGGAACTAAAGAAAACTTCTATTAGCTAATTATTAACCAAAAAACCATACAACTCTATTTTTTAAACATTTTTATAGAGGTGAAACAAGCTAATGGGAGAAAAAGCCACAATTAATACATATGAGCTTGAAAAGAAAACCAAACCTATTCTAGTTTAAATGTCTATGTCTTTATAAATAACACTATCAATTCTTATTCTTGCAATTTAAATCTCTAGAAAAGAAATTCGCGAACACTTAGCTATATAAAATCAACTCGGAATATTTAAAATTACATGAGATTAGCACAAGTTTTTCATTTACTAATGATTTTAGACTAGCATGGTTTAAAGGCTGATGGAGGACTAGACAAACTATCATCATTAATTGTTAAGGGAGAAAGCTAGAACTCTACACGTACGATCGGGTCAAAAATTACTTCTTATTCTTACCAACGGAAAACCTACATTCGTGTCTTAACACTTATTATATATATATATATATATATATATATATATATATATATCTTATATTAATATATATTATTATATATATATATATATTCTCTATATGTGACTAAAAATTTTAAAATTTTTTTGATTTTTGTGGGAATACGGGTACGTGAGAACAAAACAATAAGCAAGCAACATCAAATCGATAGATTCCCTTCCCCAAACTAAAATGAAACATTGTCCTCAATGTTTAAAGTCGGGTCTCTACGAAAATCTAAGCCGTTTATGAATTATGCAAAGATAAACGTTAATCGATAAGATGAAAGGATATCGGATCTCCCCAAACTAATTTTACACAAAGGATAAGAAGCTCGAGTAGAACGGGACAAATCAACCGGAACATGGAAAAGGAGGGGGAGGGGCTTCAAAAAATTGTTGGGTTTGATCCTACAAAAATACAACAAACAAGGCAAACAAACATCGGAGAAATCGGGAAAGGTGTTTACAAGCCTCTCTTAACACAAACAAATGGCTAATAGAAAATAGGAAAGGAAATAGAAGGATAAGCATGGGGGTTAAAATACCATGAAGCGGTGTTTTTTTCAATGAGTCGCAAGCACGATCGTCCCTGAATTTAGTTGTCCTTAGGGAAAGTCTGGAGGTCCGGGATAACCAATGGTGGTGTATTCCCTCCATAGTAGTGCTTAAGACGGTGGCAATTGACTTTGAAATTCGAACCATCAGCATGAGACAACTTGGCAGTGCCATAAGGATAAACTTTGGTGATTGTGAAAGAGTCCCCGGACCATCGGGGATTTGAGCTTTTACGGAGAAAATATTCCTGATCGGGAGTTGAAAAGCAAGACTTGTCACCAACATTGAAGATTCGGTTATTTATCTTGAATCGTGTAGCCTTTTTGTCTTCTCTTGTGATTAGCGAATTCTCGTTAAGCCTTGATCACGAAGCTCGCTAAGTTTATTGGTTGGAGCTTTCGTTGATCGAGCGGTCTTTAAATCCAAAGTTGAGCATGTTAGAGCCCCTTTGCCTTGTGTTCTAATTAACTGGTAAGTGACATGGCTTCTACCATAGACTTACTTGTCGGAGTGCATCTAATTGTTTATTTTATAAGCATGGGTATTTAATTTTCTTTAAAGAAAGTATTATTGAAAATACTAAAATTGAGTTTTGCGATTCTATTAATAGTATTAATGCAACGATAAAACCATAAACAATGGTTTGTTTCTTTTTCAAAGAAGTCAAACCGAGACTCCTTTCCTTGTAAGGAACATGCAGACTTTTGGATAACTAGAGAATATGTTCTTAAAGCTATCAAATGATAACATCTTAATGTCAGATGCTTTATGAGTTCTTGATTAGGAAATACCAATAGTACCGCAAAAGTGGTAAGGCAAACCAGTATAATGTACATAGTAGAAAATTTTAAAATCCAAGTACATTGCTACTAATTAAGATTTCAAATAAAGTCGGAAAATAAATTTGTTTTCACTGGTTATGGAACACTTGTAATGTTGTCAAATCTAGTGGGAGCATCATGATTTATTTCTGAACAAGACATTAATGTAATGTTGTCAAATTCAGTGGGAGCTACAAGGTTTATTATCTTGGTAGTAACCATTAATATGCATTGTTGAATTTTGAATTTGACAAAGACTCAAGCTATGAATGTTAAGATGCTGTCCACAAGATAATCAATTTTGAAATGTGATTGATCTTTAACTTAAACACTTAGACTGTGAAGTTATAATGAGTTTCCTCAAAGAGAAGAAAAACCCAAGTGGTAATGTTCTAGGTATCAAACTCATATAGACAATGTTGTATACATATTTAATGCATGTAATACTTAAGCAATTGATTATGATTAAATATTCTTTCTATGCACATTAAGTATATAAAGATGGTTGATTGTCATACTAGAGTTCATATAGATGAAATATGTCAATATAATTTAAACTCTTTCTTAAATGATTACTATTGCGAGGACGGTTAGTAATCAAAGGAGTTTATGAATTTATAAAATCTTTATGAAGTGTACAAATGGCAAGAATCCAAGTATGGATTATTGTAAGCATCTAGAAGGATAATCTTAAGTTTATTATTAAATCATTTACTTGATTTGAATTTAATTATAATTAAGATAAATCCTGAGTATTTCTAAAAGCTAGTGGGAGTATTATGTTCAGGTTTCCTTTACCTGAAAGATTTAAGAAATTGAATGTACAACCTTGAAATAATATGTTTATTGCTATGAACATATGCGGTATATAAATCTAACACAATTTGACATACCATTTAGAAAGTTTCAATGTATATTGTGTATAGGAATAGTTGTATCATGCAGAATGCAAGATGATTTGATAACATTGGTATTTAATCAAAAGTTATTAGATAATCATTGAATTATATATTAATAAAATATGTTTGGTTATGGAAATCTTCTTAGATTATGGATTTGTCCATAGTAATGAAAATCTAAGAATATATATTGCAACAATTTATTATGCTATTAGAATAACCAATGAACTTGTAGTTCATGAGGTGTGATGTTGAATTTTAATACACTATAAAATATACGATAATAATAATATCCCAAAGAGCAATTAAGAAAATTCCCTAAGGAAATTTCACTCTTAAAAATATATATAATATAATATATAATACGTATATTTAACCGGGAATAATGATCACCCGGGTCGTTTCCCCAACGACTTGTGCAATTGAAACCTCGTTTAAGCTCGGATTATGATTTGAATGAAAGCAAAGATATTTTTATGATCTATAAAAAGCAAAACTTTACACTAATTTTTTTTTCTTTGTTTGGATTTTTTTTTAATTAACAATGAATTTTAACGGTTACATGGAAGAGACTTAAACCAAATAATCAACTACTTCACGGTAGCTCTCAAAAATTGCTTTTCAAGGTGAGCCGTACTTCGTAGAGACACAAATGGCAAGTATTAAATCTTTAGTTCGATTTGAGAACCAATAAGTTCACCGGAATTGATTATGATAATACCTCCGTTGAGAGTATTATATTTTGGTATTTTTACCAATTGGTGACTTTTATTTCTTTATTAAAAAAGAAGATTTTTTTATATTTTTGATTTTTCTATTTTTTTTTAAATCTACTTGAGATTAGCACAAGTTTACATTTACTAATGATTTCAAGTCTAGCATGTTTAAAATCTACATGAGACTAGCACAAACTATCATCATTAATTGTTAAGGGAGAAAGCTAGAACTCTACACGTACGATCGGGTCTAAAATTACTTTTTATTCTCACCAACGGAAAACCTACATTCTTGTCTTAACACTTATTTTTTTTTTATATATTTCCTACAAATAAGATCTTAAAAATTTAAAATTTTTGCTATTTTTGTGGGAAAACGGGTACGTGAGAACAAAACAATAAGCAGGCAACATCAAATCGATAGATTCCCTTCCCCAAACTAAAACAAAACATTGTCCTCAATGTTTAAAGTCGGGTCTCTACGAAAATCTAAGCCGTTTATGAATTATGCAAAGATAGACGTGAATCGATAATGATGAAAGGATATGGATCTCCCCAAACTAATTTCACACAAAGGATGAGAAGCTCGAGTAGAACGGGAAACAACACCGGACACGAGAGGCTTCAGAAATTGTTGGGTCGATCCTACAAAATCACAACAAACAAGCAACAAACATCGAGAAATCGGAAAGAGTACAAGCCTCTCTCAACACAACACATTAGATAATAGAAAATAGAGAGAAAATAGAAAGGATAAGCATGGGGTGAACTCCCACGAAGCGGCTTGTTTTTGTTCACCGAGTCGCAAGCTCGACTCGATCCCCGAATTAATTCGTCCTTGGAGAGAGCAATTGGAGAATTTCAAATGGTGATAATGAAAATTCCGGGATCGAAAATCTTGTTTTCGTTTGCACAAGAAAATGAGAGTAAAGTTACATCCTTGGGTAAGTTGAGGTAAAAAGGAAGTAAGCGATTCGAAATCGTAGCAAAGATAAAATGACGTTCCTTAAGAACTAAGAGAGTCCCGGAGGAAATGTTCTCTCTTAAATTCTTCTCCAATGTTGCAAGATTTTTATCATGAATGGCACGATAAACTAGTATACCTGGTTTGAAAACTTTGTCCTCGTTTCTGAGAGAATTCAAGGTAATACTTGCCGACAACTCCGCAGTGAAAGGCGAGTCGGAATCTAACAAAGGAGATGGTAAAATACTTGATTCGGAGGAATCAAATGAAACGGTTAAGTCCTTTTTAAAATCCTTTGGTTTGGAAAAATGATCATTAAAATCAATCGGATTATCAAAAGTGATTCTTATTGGCATGACAATAGTATGGATTGGAACATCACTTGAAACTTCATCTTCTTTTTCTTTGATTTCTTCAACTTCTTGAGGACGAGAAAGAAGTTTTGGTTTTTGATGTAAGTAAGTTGCCAAGAGACAAATTATCTTTTTCCTTATCGCAATTCGAGTCATCATTTTCCACACAAATCGGACCAACGAGAAAAACATCGGCGTCTTCCATGAACAAACCTTCTCTCCGGTGAGAGTAGGGGAAGTAGGATTGCTACTTGAAACTTCAAGGGTGGGAGGGAGGATAAGATCAATTCCCGGTGGAATCGAATCTCTTTCAAGATAAGCTTCAAATTCACTTTCTTCCGGTGAAGTAAGTGTAAAGGAAGAAGAAGACTTAATCTCGGCATCCTTATCGTTCTCTTCAAAGAGAGGATTCACGTTGCTAGATTTGAAATTATCATCGAATTCGAAAAGAGGATTTGAGTAAACTTGAAAATTTACTTCATGAAAATCCTTCTTAAGAGTCGAATCATCATTACCCGGTGGTAACGAATCAAGAGGAGCAAGTTCATCGGCGAACTTCTCTAAATTATCACTAGTCTTCACCGGAGAAGAACTAGGAGGAAGAGTATTAGTGGTACTGCCACTAAACGGATCGTCTTTTGAAAAATCAATGATAGAAATGGCATGAACAAAATTCTTTTCCTTGTTTTTCTCAGATTTATCGGCATAGTAAACAAGTTCTTCTTTTCCTACTCTTAAAGTCAAAGTTTCTTCGTACAAATCAATGAGAGCTTTTGCGGTGCGAAGGAAGGGTCTTCCTAAAATAATAGGCACTCTCGGATCGGGCTCAAAATTAACCACCACAAAATCCGCAAGAAAAGTGAAACCATCGACTCTAACTACAACATCCTCGCTAAGCCCCTTCGGTGGTAATGGAACGAATAGCAAGCCTCGAGTGTCATACGATAGGAGTCAAAGTTTCAATGCTTAAGGTTTTTTTGTAATATGAATGAGGTAAAAGGTTAATGCTAGCTCCAGAATCGGCTAAAGCACTAGTCCTATCGAGTCCTTAAAGCACAATGGATCAGAACTTTTCCCGATCTACGAGCTTCTCGGGGACTTTGTTCATAATGATAGCGAACATTCAGCATTCACAGTCCCGTAAAACGATCTCCTCGAGCTTCTCTTGTTCCTTAGCAACAGCTTACCATTGTTGAACTTTGGCATTTCGACAAGAGCATCTTTCAATCCAATCTCTAAACGGAGTTGCTTGAACATCTTCAAGAACCGGCTATGTTGAGCACTTGGTTTATCGTTCTCTCTAACTTTCATCCTCTCGGGGTATGGAAGTTTAGATTGATACGAATTAGGATTTGGAGAATTAGGATCAAGATTAACGGTTTTCTTTGCTTTTGGTTTTGGGATTTCAGTGAAAATTGAATCTTCTTCCCCCGGAGGTGGGACATGTGCGGTATTTTCTAAATTTAGATTTTGCACTTTTTCCGTTGACGTCTTCGGGTTTTGTTCGGGTTTATTTGAAGGAATAGAAACATCAGGTGTAGGAACAAGAGGAGTCGAAGGTTCTTCCAAAGTCTTACCGCTCCTTGTGGTGATAGCATTAATTTGCTGACGAGGGTTAGTTACGGTTTGACTCGGAAGAGTACCCGAATTCGAGGTAGAAGCTGAATTTTTGAAATTATTACAAAGACTTGTCAACAAACTCGTGACATTAGCCATTTGATTTTGCAAATTTTGACCTTGATTTTGAACATTCTTCAATACCGCATCGTTTGCCTTGACGTAGTTCTCAAAATCTGTTTTCGAAACACCTTGGATTTGGGGCGTAGGAGCCTGATATGGTGGAACTTGGTAAACCGGTGGTTGATTGGTTGGTGGTTGAAAAACTTGACCTTGATTGTTTTGATGGTTTTGATTGAAATTGTTTCTACAGTTTTGATTCAAATTGAAATTGTTCCCTTAATAACGGCTTTGGTTTCCTTGGTTGTTTTGAACATTTGGTTGATTGAAACCCGGTGGTCTCATTTGGTTTGCCAAATTAGATGGTTGGTTTCTTTGGAGAAAATTGCTAATGGCTACGGTTTGTTGAAATTGTTGGATGTTGTCATGAAAAACGGGAAAATCGTTTCCACCTTGAGTTAACGGACAATGGTTAAAATTGTGATTTGATCCACATGTGACACATACTTCCTCAACCGCTTTGATGGATGTGGGAGTAGTAACAACTAAAGGTTTCATTTCATTCATCATTTGTTTCATCTTAATAGTCATCTTATCCTCGAGAGAAGCGGCTATTTGTTGCATATCGAAAGAATTATTAGAAGGTGAAGAAGTAGAAAGAGGAGCATCCGTACTCACTCTTGAATCATTAGCACGACTTCTTGAGTAACGAACTTTTGACTTGCTTTCAATAATCGCTAATCCTTCTTGAGGCATCTTGTCTAAAAAATTGCCACCCGCGGCGGAATCTAAGGCATCTTGATCGTTGGAATTCAAAGAATTGTAAAAAGTATCGAGTTGGTGTAGTTCCGAGAAGCCATGGTGAGGACATTGACGAAGAAGTCCTTTAAAACGTTCCCATGCTTCATTGAAGGTTTCGTTTGGTTCTTGGAAAAAATTGGTGATTTTGTTTCGGAGATAAGTTGTTTTTGATGGTGGAAAGAATTGGTTTATGAATTTTGAAACAAGGTCGTCCCATGTGAGAATTGATCTTGGAGGTTCTTTGTCTAACCAATCTCGGGCTTCACTGTAACACCCCCAAAAATCAGGACAACGCAGCGGAATGGTAACTTTGGGGTGCTCCTTCAGGGCACAAAACACAAGTCACGTAAACCGACCTTAAAATGGACGTTTTAAATAAAGTCATATTCTATTTAATAAAAGATCAGAGTTGCACATGTTTCATTTATAATCAAGATTGATTTAAGGTTGCTTGAGCTCGAAATTGTTTGCATATGATCCGGTGGGACATACTATCGCATCTTTCATACCCTCGATGGGTGCTCTTGTAACATTTGGGCCAGCGTTCGATTTATCGGCAATTGGAACACACGTTTTGTTCAATCAATTGGTTCTAACGGAGTTTTTTAAGATTTTGTTGTTGTCGACGTCCTTCGAATTGCGAACGATTTGTGCGCATAAAAAGAAAAACTAAACAATTAAAAATCAAAACTTTACACTAATGTTTGTTTTATTATGTATATATTTTTTTTTTCAATGATTTTAACGGTTTACACGAAAGAGCTTAAACCATATAATCAAAAAACTACTTCACGGTGCTCTTGAAAATTGCTTTTCAAGGTGAGCCGCGTAACTTGGTAGAGACACAAAAGGCAGTGTAAATCTTTGATTACGATTTGGGAACCAACAAGTTCACCGGAAATTGAAATGATAACACATCCGTTGAGAATGTTATATTTTAGTATTTTTACCAATTGGTGATTTTTATTTCTTAATTAAAAAAGGAAGATTTTTTATATTTTTTATATTTTTGATTTTTCTATTTTTTTTATTTTTTTTCTTTTACTTATACTAAAAAGAAAAGGAAAATATTTTTTTTACTTTTTATATTTTATGATTTTTTTTTGGATTTTTGAATTATAAAACAAAATTGAAACTTTCTAAGTCGAAAGGATCTTCAAACCAAATCAACAAACATAAAACGTAGGAATTGTAAACACTAGTACCCGAGGCAAACGGCGCTCAAAAATGATTAGCAGTTTTATACACCTAAAATATATATATATAATATAACCTTAAGAGATAAATTAAGAAAATTACCAAGTTACCCTTGATAAAATTCACTCTCAAAAATATATATAATATAATATATAATATGTATATTAAATCGGGTAAGTATGATCACCCGGGTCGTTTCCCCAACGACTAGTGAAATTGAAACCACGTTCTAGTTCGGATTCTGATTTGAATGGAGCAAAGATATTTTGGAATATAAGCTATTACTACTTAAAATTAAGAAGAAACAAATATGACGAATTAAGCAAGTAAACAAATTTTAATCCCAAAAAATGTAAACTAGAATTTCACTAAATAAAGAAAGAGTGCCGAAAATTATTAAAAATAAAAGCCCTAATTTTTATCTTTTTTATAAAAGTTTAATTAAACTAATTAAAACCTAACCCTAACTATTAATTAAAACTTAATAAACTAATTAAAAAAAACTAACTTAGGGACTAACTGTGAAAAGACTGAAGGACTATATGGGCTAAACATTTAACAGGCATGGATAACTGGGAAAACAAACCTAAAACAGAAAAATTACAGGATGGTCCCTGAGGACTTACCCCGACAACAAACTAAGTTCAATTATCAGCTTAAATTCTAAAAGTGCTTATCACTAAAAACTTCAAAGAGCAAAGTTTTAAAAGAGCAAAGTTGTAAAGGAAGCTAGGGAGAACAACTTTAACAAAAGCACTATGGTCTGAAACTCAAAGATAAGCTCTAAAAAGAGCTTCTCAATAAGTTGTAAGAGAAACTAGGGGTTTGGGCTATGTTTCACCAAATCAGCTATTATAAGCTCAAATTAAGCTTAATGTGAAAAAGGAAAAGTGTTCTAAGAGGCTTATGAAATGCTTATACTATGAATGCAAAGGAATCTAAGCTAGAAGTAGTTTACTTAGTAAGCAGCTAAAATTTAGCTGAACTAAGCAAACTCAGAAAATAAGCAAGATAGCACAAAATCCAAATGAGCTTAAAAGCTTAAAAAGCTAAACTAGACTCTAGAACTTTAAGGACTTATTAAACTACTTAATATCTAACTATATAAGCTATAAAATCTAGATCCATAAGCTAAATTAACAAATTAAAACCTTAAAATTTCTAAGTACTGTTTTTGGCTTTTTAACTTTTTGACAGCAAAAATAAGCTATGTAAATAAGCTAGAAAATGTAATCTAAGACTTATTCTATATTAAGCTATAACTAGACTTTAAAATGCTAAAAGATAAGCTATTAAATCCTACAATTACTGGCTTAAATTGAGATTTGAATATTCTAGCTACGTATTAATAACTTAGTACTGCTGATGCAGAATTTCTTTTTTTAAAACAGCTGAAATGTCTAAGAAAATAAGCAGCAAAATGAAAACTAAACCCTAAACTATATCAAGCTATATCTAGATTACTTCTAACTTGAATTTAAAAACCTAAATCCTACTTTTACTCAGCTAAAAATTAAGCCAAAGGTGGAGGCTTTAGTAATAACTTGTGAAAACTTAGTACTAACTTTGTAGTTAGTACTGAGTAGTGTTAAAGGTATCAACCGTCAATTTGGTGTTTAGTACTGGTGATTTTGCACAGCTGTAAACCAAGAGTGCAGGTTTCCTAAGGGAAATCCTTCACTAAGACACACTCAAATAGAGTGTTTAAACAAAGTCCAAGCAAGATCTAAGCCTTAAGGGCTTTGGATCACAGTTTTACAAGCAACAAGTTAGTCAAAAACTGCCCTGGTGTAAAAACAAAGATAATAAGCCATATCTTTTGAAATTTTGAACTCTAACTTATAAAAACTAAATGAAAACTATTTTTAAATGAAAACTCAGCTGACTCAAACAAATTGCACAAGTAATTTTGACTTTTAGAGGTTAACAAACATTAAGCCAACACCCCTTATAAAAACTATGACAGATTTTGAGGAAAGAATAGTTTTAAGTTAACAATTTATATGAACAAATATAACTACCAGACAATTAACAGATTTTAACATCTACTTTAATAAAGCATGATTTAACAAACCTAAATAAGCAATAATCTAAAGATATATAATTTTTACTATATTTTTGGTTTTTTAGAGGTTTTTAAGACAATAATATGAAAATCTATGATTTAAACTAAGAAAATTGAAAACAGATAAACAACTATGAAGATTTAACTAGATAAAACTCAAATAAGCACTAATAAGCAAAGAGAATAAGCAAATAAGCAGATCTAAACATAGCAAGCAATAATATCATTATTTAAAGCTAGAATTTAAAGGAAAATGAAAGAGAAACTTACAAATCCTATAGCAAACAAGGGACCAATAAAGGCTTGAGGAGCTACAAGCTCCCTAGCTTATTAGATAAGCTAGAGTAAAGTCCTTGGGATCTCTTCCAAGTTAAGATCCCCCTTCCAAAAGCTCATATCCAATGAGATCCATGATAGATTAAACTGATTTAAGGTTTAGGTAAGATTAATACTGAATTCAATAAGCTCTATTTCAGCTTATAGACTGAAAGAGCTTTAAATGAGCTTATTAGCTTATTGAGACAACTTAGTTATTAAGAGTGTTTATAAAAAATGGAACTTTGAGAGATTAAGAAAAACTGAATTTCATTAACAAAGTTACTGATTACATTACTTGGAAAAGAGATTACAAAACATTTTAAGGAAAATTACATTTAAAGAATACGAAATTTTGCTAGACTTAAATTAACTAAAAAAAACTTGATATGTGGTGTGAGAGGTGAGGCCTTTTTATAGTGCTGAAAGAAGCTTCTAGGATTTCTTGCCCTACTCTCCAATCTTTCAATCTCAACCATTCATTTCTTCAATCATCCAAGCATCAATTGTGGCCGTTTGATCAAGTTGTGGACACCTGAAGATTGCCAGCGTGTCATTCCATTGATGTGACGTTTGTGCTTCTTTTGTGAGTATTTTAGTGCAAAAACCCACATAAATTTGTGCTTTCACCATTGTTGACGTGGCCTTTGATTGGGAGAGGGATACTTAGAGCATTGATTTGACTAATCTCTCCCTGCCATCTTGTAAACGATCACTTGAATTGACCTAAGCACCCTTTAATTTGAGAAAGAGATAACCCCTTTGATTTTGAGTAAAAGGTAACTTTGGGAGACGGGGGGAGGGGGAGGGATACCTCTCCAACCCCCCATTACAATGCAAGAAAACTCATTTTGCAGATGGTTACTTTGGTAAATTTCGCTGATACAAAAGGTTGAGACAGATGTCCTGTTTTTGCTTCAGCTTGCTGGTCCATTGTTATGTATAATATCAAAAGAAGTGAGTATACAAGTAATTTATTATCTACTTTCTCCGTTTTTAAATATTCATCTACTAAAAATATTGTTGTAATTATTATAGTTAGAACTTGATAGAATGCTATTTTTACTGTTTTATTGACGATTAATACTTCCATTAAGTTTACATAAATTACTTTTGTTAATACAAATAATGTCTAAAAACGTTATTTATATTTTTCGACCTCTTGATGTTTTGAAGATAACAAAATGTAAAAATGTTTACGATAAAAATAAACGTTTACAAGTTATTAAATGTCCATTTCAAATGTAAATCACTTAAGGTATGTATAAACAAATCATTAAATATAATTAGTGAACAAGAAAATATTTTTTCTTAACCATCACATTTTCACAAAAGTATTTTTACAAAAAATAAATATATACAAAATACTTTTTAAATAAAAAAATGTTTTATTTAAACATAAAAATTCAAATCTGGTTTCCCCCTAAAAATAGAACCTTCTATACCAGATAAAACATTTCCTACTAAAAGACAAAAAGGGGAGCGTTAGTCTACGGCGGCCCCCTGATAGGCTGGGCGGCCCTCAAATATATCTGGGACCGCCGGGACCGCCAGCAGTGACCGTTGGGTTTTCCTGCCTATAAATATAAAAAAAAAATTATACCACTATCCGCTAACAAAAACAGACCTTTTGCACGAATTTTTTCAGTATCTATTCTTTAAATCTCTTGATGGATACTTGTTTGAACTTGTTTCAAGTGTCAATGCTACTTCTTCTCTCCTCTCTATCAAGTGCAAGAGAAGAACATTCGTATTCGCCAAGAAACGAATTGTTGTAGTCTAGTGATTTCTCCTTCTTTCTTCTAAGAACCAAATCTCTATCTTGATTATCTTGTGTGATTGTGTAAATCGGATAGTGTATAAATCCGATAGTGTAGATCTTGTGATTGTGTATTACTTGTGAAGTGGTAGATTGGTTCTAGCTAAGATTAGGACTCGACATTTAGCTTAGTGTCAGAAAACAACGTAAGCGACGTGTAAACGGTTTTCTCCGCCTAAAGGGAGCTTGTTGACATAGTGAAATCTCGAGTAGGATACTCGGGGAGTGGAGTAGGGCGAAGAGGAGCTTCGTAGCCGAACCACTATAAATCTTGGTGTCTTGGTTTGATTGTTCCTTCCTTCATCTCTTTATATTGTTGTGATTCTTACTTATTGTTTGTTTAGTTATAACTAGTAGATACATACATTGATTGGTTCATATTGTTGGTTGGTTGAACATATACTCAGATCTAACAAATTTTAGAAGTAAAATTTAAAAACGCCAATTAACCTGTAAACTATTCAACCCCCCTTCTAGTTTTCACAATTGGTATCAGAAGCCGAGGTCACTCAAGATTTTTAAAATATACTGTATTTTAAAGCTTGGATCGATCTATGGATTCCGACAAATATCTAGAAGGGCAATCCATGCAAAGACCACCACTTTTTGAAAGTGATAGTTTTATTTATTGGAAAAATAGATTTGAAACATATGTTAAATCAAAAGATCTTGATCTTTGGCATGTTATTACTAACGGTGATTTTCAACCTATTCAACAAAATCCGAAAACCAAATTAGATGAGGTTATCCCTTTTGAAAAACAAAGTGATGATCTTAAAAAGAGGATTGCGAAAAATAACGAAGCCAAAATGGTTATTTACAATGCTTTGCCAAGAAAAGAATATGAAAGAATTTTCATGTGTAATACGGCAAAAGAAATTTGGAAAACTTTGTTAATCACCCATCAAGGTAATAACCAAGTCAAAGATAACAAGATCGACCTTTTGGTACAACAATATGAACAATTCGTCATTTCTGAAGACGAATCTATAGATAGTGCTTTTGCTAGATTTAATACTATTATTACTAGTCTAAAAGCTCTTGATGAAGGTTATTCTAGCAAGAATTATGTTAGGAAGTTTCTTAGGGCTCTACATCCTAAATGGAGAGCAAAGGTCACGGCGATTGAAGAGTCGAAAGACTTAACATCACTGTCACTTGATGAACTCATCAGGAATCTCAAAGTTCACGAGATGATCATCAAGAAAGATTCTGAAATAGTCAAAGCTAGGGAGAAAGAAAATCTCTTGATCTAAAGGCTAAGAAAAAATCTAGTGATGAGGAGTGTTCGACTTCCGGAAGTGAAGACGAAGAATACGCCATGGCGGTTAGAGACTTCAAGAAGTTCTTCAAGAGAAGAGGTAGATTCGTGAGACAACCTCAGAACGACAAAAAGACGTTCCAAAGAAGCCGAGATGACAAGAACGACAAAAGTGATAGAAAATATTTTAGATGCGGTGATCCAAATCATCTTATTGGAGAATGTCCAAAACCACCGAAAGACAAGAACCAAAGAGCATTCGTCGGAGGTTCTTGGAGTGATAGCGGTGAAGAAGATGATGAGAAGGCCAAATACGAGACGTGTCTCGTAGCTCAAGCATCAAATGAGGTATGTTCTGATTTGATGAAAACTCATCAATAGATGATTTAGCTCTAGATAATGAATATGACAAACTATGCAAAATGAGTCTAAAAATAATCACAAAGAACAAAAGATTAAAAGCCGTTAGAAATAGCTTAGAAAATGAGCTTAGTAAACTAAAAGAAAAATTGTCCACATTTGAGAAAAACAAGGGAGTTGATCTCGAATGTACAAAATGTCAATTGCTTAGAATTGAAAATGAAAAACTTAAAGAGGAAGCTATTACACTAACAAAATTTGAAAAGAGTACACATTGCTTAAATGAAATGTTGAGTAATCAAAAACCCTCCGGAGATAAACTAGGTTTGGGATTCAATTCACTTAAAGCATCAACTAGTGGAGCTAAGGAAATAAAATTTATGAAATCTCAAAAAGAAACGTCCCTTGGTGGAGGTCCCTTAAATAAGGGCAGCCCTCATATAGCAGAGGCGGCCCCCAAAGCAATTATGGGACCGCCAGTTTGTTCACCAGGTTCTGAGAAATCTGTTTCTTTTCAAAAATCCATTTTGGGTCCTAGACCAAACATATAATGGTAAACAAACTTAAAGTTCCAGTTGCTAGTGATAATGAAGTTAAATTTTTTTATAAGCCATCATTAAAACCCGGAGTTGGATTTTCAAAACCAAATGTAACATTCCATACTTAAGGTCATTATTTACTCCGAGCTTTATTTCTATTTTCATTTTTAAGCGAGTTATTAAATTTTAATTATACGATTTCAACAGGCGAATTATATGTATTCATTTGGGCGATTTATACGTTACTTGGTCAGGCGACTTATACGTATATTTGTAGGTGAATTATATGTATTCATTTAGGCGAGTTATACGTATTCATTCAGGCGAATTATACGTATCTCATTAGTCGAGTTATACATAAATCTTCAGGTAATTTATACGTTGTTTTCTTGGGCGATTTATAGGTTGTTTCTCTTGGGCGAATTATACTTCAATTGGACGAATTATACCCTCTTCCATTAGGAAAATTATACACTTTGCTTGGGAGAATTATATGCTTTGCTTGGGAGATTTATACGCTTTGCTTGGGAGATTTATACGCTTTGCTTAGGAGAACTATACACTTTCATTAGGAGAATTATACCAAGAATTCAAGAATCTCTAATGAGGGAAAATACATATGCATATACGGCAACATCATTTTGGTTCCGTTAACTATTAGTATACACGTCTAAACTTTCATTTATTATTTTACTTTTAGAATTTTTTATTTGAATTGTATATAGCATGTTTTAGATTTTGTGTATAATTTTTTTTGTTTTGAAATGTATAGCGTACATGTAAAATATTTATGTTTAACATTCATGCACTTGTGTAATTATATGTGAGCAAAACACATTATAGGTTTAAGCAATTGAATACTAAAAAAATATATAAAATTATATTATTTGAAAAAAACACATATGCACCTTACCTTTTTAAATCTATACATGTTGAAAAAAAATATTTAAAAAAAAAATCCTAAAATTTAGGACCTAAAAAAACATTTTTAATAAAAGAATTTTAAAAAATGTAATTTTACCTAAATACCCTTTTGAATTAAATTAAAAGATAAATATTTAAAAAAAAAATCCTAAAATTTAGGACCTAAAAAAACATTTTTAATAAAAGAATTTTAAAAAATGTAATTTTACCTAAATACCCTTTTGAATTAAATTAAAAGATAAATATTTAAAAAAATCTTATTTGTTGATGATGGTTCTCGTAGTTCTGTACATTTGTTTGGTTCTGAAAAGAACCTCACCATATATATATATATATAGTACGTACACAGAAAATTACGTACACGATATTTGAAACTACGCAAAGCTTCCAAATGATCTCATTTCCATTCAATCTCATTTCAACTAGTACCATGATTCATAAATCATGTACTTCAATCTCATACACATGTCTCTCACAAAACGCATAAAACACATAAAACACATAAAGAACACACATAAACGCTTCAAATAAATTCTAAACAAAATGACCAACCAACTCAAACCACGGTTGTCACAGTTGCAAATCATCAAATGACACCATCTCACTTTAGTACTTATCAGTCTTCATATAACAATCCTCAGTTTCAACAACAACAGCAGTTTTCACCATACCAGTCTCCTCAATATGGATCAACTCATCCCACACAACATTACTCAACTACTTATCCATCCACACCACTTGCAATCACTTATCCATCAACACCATATCCAAATTCTTAATCATCAATGGTTCATCAAGAGGCTTGTCCACAACCATAATATGTTCCTCAAATTGAATATACTGTCTCCATAGTTAATCAACAAACACACCTTGCTGAATTTCCTCAAATAGACTCCGGTCTAGCAGTTCCTGTGTTTAAGCAAGGAGATGACCCTATTAATGCCATTAACAAAATGATGTCATTTATGCCTACTGTCGTCACATCTTGTTTCCCATGTACCAACAATCAGCTAAGAAATTCATCAAACCCAAAACAACAAGCAACTATTCATGATGGACGGGTGATTGTTCAACCACTTCAGGGGAGACAAAATTCTTATGCTGCTGGTACTTCAGGAACAAGAGGTAATACTTTAGGAACAAGAGGGAATTATTCAGGTTAACAAAGGGTTGTGAAGTGTTTTAACTGCCAAGGGGAAGGTCATATGGCAAGACAGTGTCCAAAGCCAAAAAGGAAAAGGGATGCTACATGGTTCCGGGATAAAGTTATATTGGTTGAAGCTCAAGGAAATGGTAAAGTTCTAAATGAGGAAGAATTGGAATTCTTAGTAGATACTGGTATTATAGAAGGTCCAGTTACATAGTCGGTCATCACACACAATGCAGCTTATCAAGCAGATGATTTGGATGCATATAATTCTGACTGTGACGAGATCTCTACAACCAAAGCAGTTCTTATAGCCAACTTGTCTAGTTACGGATCAAATGTTCTTTCTGAGGTACCAATCTCTGACTACACTAATAATGATATGCTAAATCAAAGTGTGCAAGAGATGCCGTATTTTGAAACTTCTCATTTTGTGGAACATCCAGAGAATGAGATACATAGTGATAGTAATATCATTCTGTACTCTTAGTATCTGATTGAATCACAAAATGCAGCTGTTTAGGATACAAATTCTTCTGTATAATAAGATGCCTTGATATTATATGTGTTTGAACAACTGTCAAATCAAGTAACTAACTGTAACAAGGTCAATAAGGATAATCTTAATGCCAATGAATCCTTATCTGTTGAGCTTGAAAGATACAAAGAACGGGTAAAATTGCTAGAAGAAAGACAAAATGTGGATTTAGGTACTCGAGAAAAGCTTATAATAGATGATATAATTCAGGAGAAAATGCACATTTTGCAGATTTTGACAAAAGAAATCCACAATGTTAAACAAACTCTTTCTGAACAATCAAAGGAAAATGAATTGTTAACAAAAACATTTAATGTTTTCAAAAACGAATCCAAGGAAAAGGAAGCTAAGAATATTGATACATAAATTGCTTTGGAAAAGAAAGTTAAAGAACTGGACAACATTGTTTGTAAAATGGGTCAATCCACGCAAACTGTGCACATGCTCACGAAACCACAAGTTTTTTATGATAACAACCTGAAACAAGCTCTTGGTTTCAAAATCCTTTCTATCTTAAGAAAGCTCAGCAGATTAGGCCAATGCTTTGTGACGGTAATGTTATTGCTAAGGAAACCAATGTGATTTCAATTACTGGTTCTGAAGAGACTTTGATGCTTGAAGAAGAGAGTCGATCCAAAATGTTTTTAAAACAAAGTGATCCAATGGTATTAGAAAATAAAGTTAACACTAACCCAATTAATTATGCTGAGTTAAATAGATTATACAATGACTTTGGTAAATGTTTTGTCTTATAACGAGAAATGTTTGATGAACAAGCTTTACACCCTATTACTGACCAATCTGCTTCTTCGCCTATCAAAATTGAGGCTCCTCGAGAACTTCCTAAGGTAAGCATGGTTAATACAAACCTTAAAAGGCTTAGATACCATCTTGGCCAATTTGAAAATCTAGTGAAAAAGCGGATCAAACCTAATGCTTTAATAAAAGGGGAATGGGGGTTTGAACATACTAAAGCTGTTTTTCAAAAAGAAATAATTCCATTTTTAAAGACTTTAAAAGATATATTTAATGTTTTTGATAAAGATCTTTTAAATGAGGTAACAGAAGTTCAAACAAATTTTAACTAGATGTAAGCTACTGTTCAACAGTATCATGTAGACAAACAATGCTTTGAAATTCAAAAGAAATAGTTTTTGATTGAAAATGATCGACTCTTGGATCAAATCATTTGTCATGACATTGTGAATATTGTTGTGAATTCTTCTCTGGATTTGAATACTTTTGTGAAAGTGAATTCTTCTGTTGTTATGAATGATTATGTGAATTATAGGGAAATGTGCAACAAGTGTCTGGAACTTGAAGCTGAGCTTATCAAACAACACAAAATGGTTGAAAAAGATGAGTATAATAGACTTTCAAACAGATTTTCTGAACTTGAACAACATTGAATTTCTCTTGAAATTTCAATGCAACTCAATAAATAAATTTTTCAAAAGAATAACACATCTGTGAACCAAACTGAACCTTCATTTGATCAATTGTTTGAATTGAACAATTTGAAAGTTGAGCTTCAAGCAAAAGACACAACCATAGATAAGTTAAAGACAAACATTAAACGTTTAAATAAAACTTCTACCACAAACAATGTGAAAAAGGACATAGATGAGATTGAGACCATCAATATCGAACTGGAACATAGGGTGACAAAACTAATTGCTGAGAATGAGCATTTGAAACAGACGTATAAACAACTCTATGATTCAATTAAACCATCACGTGTTCGTGATAATGAACAAATTTAATCTTTGGTTAATCAATTGAATCAAAAGTCTGTTGAAATTACTGATTTAAATGCTCAACTTCAGGAAAAAGTGTTTGTCATAACAGCATTAAAAATGATCTTAGAAAATTCAAAGGAAAAGACATAGTCGATAATGCTACCCAAGTGTCAAATACTACCACTATTGCTCCAGGAATGTATAAGCTTGACCCAGTAATTTTGGCTCCTAAGGTTAAGAATAATAGGGAAGCTCACGGATACTACCTTAAGTATACTATGGAACAAGCTGCTATTCTTAGGGAGGTAGTTGAACAAGCTAAATCACGAAACCCTTTAGATAGTGCATCTTACTCAGCCTGTATGTATGTTAAGCTAATTCAAGAGTTGCTAGATTATTTTAGAGATACTTGCCGTGATATTCACAAACCTTGTGAGAAATTAGTTGCGGTCACGCCTATTAACAAGAAGAAAAAGTTCATTTTGCTGACACGGTTACATCATCAAACAATACTCCCAAAGCATATAACAGACCTTTATTGTCTTCTATAGGAGTAACCCCTTCTACTAGTGCAAGCGGATCAAAGCCTTCAGCTAATACAAAGAATGATAGGATTTTGCGAACACCAAGTAGTAATGAGAAGAATAAAGTAGAAGTCCAATCTAGGAAAGTTAAATCTAGTTTGAATAAAAGGAACTCTAACTCTAAAAATGTCTGTAATGAACATGTTAAGCATCCTATTAAAGGTGCTAACGTTCTTTGTTCTGTATGCAATGAATGTTTGTTTGATGCTTATCATGCTATGTGTTAATTGATCATATGAATAGTATGAATGTGCATGCTAAATCTGCCTCTAAGAAAAATAAAAAGAGAAAAGAATGGAAACCTACTGGTAAAGTGTTTAACTCTGTTGGATATAAATGGAAACCCACTGGAAGGACTTTCACCTTAGTTGGAAATGCGCGCCCTTTAACTAGGTTAACCGCCACTAATAAAGTGCCTCTTAGGGTTCCCATTCCTCTTGAAGTAGTTACACAAAAACAAGTAGTAACTAGAGTATATACAAGGAGACCTAAAGTACCTAAGTCTGTTCAAAATAGCAAACCTAAGGTTGTAAAATCTATGACTGCTAACAGAATGGAACTCGGTACATCTCGGGGATCCGATACTTCAATTGCTCCATCTTCTTCTTCTTCTCTTATCGAATGCAGGTTGTCCAAATTGTTCTATGTTATTTAGATTTCGGATGCTCCAAGCACATGACCGGAGATTGCTCTCAGGTTACCAATTTCGTTCATAAATTTCTCGGTACTATCAAATTCGGTAACGACCAAGTTGCAAAGATTATAGGGTATGGTGATTATCAGATATGGAACGTCATAATTTTAAGGGTTTAATATGTGAAAAGACTAGGATACAATCTATTCTCAGTTGGTTAATTATGCGACTAAGATCTTGAAGTAGCTTTATGAAAACACACATGCTTTGTTCGTAATCTGGAAGGTGTTGATTTACTCTTAGGATCTTGAGGAACTAACCTATATTCTCTATCCATTAGGGATATGATGGTGTCTTCTCCTATATGTCTCTTGTCAAAAGCCACAAAGACTAAGTCATGGTTATGGCATCGTCGTTTGTCTCATTTGAATTTTAGTGCTATTAATCACTTGGCTAGACATGGTCTAGTACGTGGTCTTCCCAGACTTAAATTTGAAAAGGACCATTTTTGTTCTGCATTTGCCATGGGAAAAAGTAAGAAACAGTCACATAAACCTAAATCTAAAGACACCAATCAAGAAAAACTATATCTTCTACACATGGATCTTTATGGGCCTATGCGTGTTGCAAGTATAAATGAGAAAAAGTATATACTCGTCATTGTGGATGATTACTCTCGGCTCACATGGGTGAAGTGTTTAGCACCAAAGGATGAAGCTCCTAATTTTATAATCAAGTTTCTAAAAATGATACAAGTTAGATTGAATGCAACTGTCAGGAATATTCGTACAGATAATGGAACTGAGTTTGTTAATCAAACCCTACGAGACTACTATCAACAAGTTGGCATCTCTCATGAAACATCGGTTGCGCGAACTCTACAACAAAATGGTGTTGTTGAAAGGAAAAATCGTACGCTTGTTGAAGCCGCCCGTACAATGTTAATCTTCACACAAGCTCCTTTATTTCTATGGTCCGAGGCAATGGCTACCGCATGTTACACCCAAAATCAATCCATTATACGATGACGCTATGGAAAAACTTCTTATGGGCTCTTACATGATAGAAAACCCGATTTATCCTACCTTCATGTCTTTGGTGCACTTTGCTACCCAAACAATGATAGTGAGAATTTGAGCAAACTTCAAGCTAAAGCTGATATAGGCATTTTCATTAGATATGCACCTAAAAAGAAATCTTACCATATCTACAACCGACATACCTAAAAAATAATTGAAACCATCCATGTTGATATTGATGAGCTGACGACTATGGCTTTTGAACAACTTGGTTCCGGACCCGGACTTCAATGTATGACTCCTGCAATATCTAGTTCAGGACTCATTCCAAACCCTCCTCCTCTAGCACCGTTTGTACCACCATCGAGGCATGAATGAGATCTTATGTTTCAACCAATGTTTGATGAGTTCTTCTCTCCTCTAGCCAGCGTTGCCTTTCCAGTTCCTGTAGAAGAAGCTCCAGCTCCTGTTGAGTCAACCGGTTTACTTTCCTCAACAACTGTTGATCAAGATGCACCCTCACCAAGTACTTCACAAACCACTCTACAATAATAATCCTAAACAATTCCTCTCAGTGCTAAAGAAGAATCACATGACCTTGAAGTCGTACATATAAGTAACGATTCTTATTTTGGCATTCTAATTCCAAAAACTATTTCTGAAGAATCCTCATCATCGGATGTTATTCCTACTATTATGCACTCAGATGCTCCAATCTCAGAACACCTTTGTTAATGGACAAAAGATCATCCGTTACAAAACATAATTGGTGACCCTTCCAGACCCGTTTCCACAAGACTCCAACTACACGAACAAGCCCTGTCTTGCTACTATGATGCCTTCCTAACTTCAGTTGAACCTAAGACATACAAAGATGCACTAACTCAGCCATGCTGGATTGAGGCAATACAAGAAGAGCTACATGAATTTGAACGTCTTGAAGTTTAGGAACTCATTCCTCATCTAGATAAAGTGATTGTTATTACTTTAAAATGGATATATAAGGTCAAATTGGATGAATTTGGAGGTATCTTGAAAAACAAGGCAAGATTGGTAGCTCATGGATACCGTCAGGAAAAGGGAATTGATTTCAAAGAATCCTTTGCTCCCGTGGCTAGACTAGAAGCTGTTCGGATATTTCTTGTGTTTGCTGCTCATATGAATATGATCGTCTACCAGATGGATGTAAAGATGGAATTTTTGAATGGTATTTTATATGAAGAAGTCTACATTAGCCAACCGGATGGATTTGTGGATCCAGAAAATCCTAATCACATATACAGACTGAAGAAAGCTCTATATGGGTTGAAACAGGCTCCACGCGCGTGGTATGATTTATTGTCATCGTTTCTGCTATCCCAAGGATTCTCAAAAGGCACGGTTGATCCCATATTGTTCATCAGCAAAAAAGGCAAAGATATCCTTCTAGTACAAATCTATGTTGACGATATAATTTTTGCTTCTACTACTACTGAACTATGTGATAAATTTTCTGAGATAATGTGTTCCAAATTCAAGATGTTAATGATGGGAAAACTATCATTTTTTTTTCTAGGACTATAGATTTCACAGAGTTCCAGAGGCATCTTTTTAAACCAATCAAAATATGCTCTATAATCACTTAAGAAATACGGAATGGGATCTTGTGAACCTGTGGATACTCTAATGGTGGAGAAATCTAATCTAGATGAGGATACACAAGGGAAAGCCGTTGATCCTACACATTATCGTGGCATGGTTGGAACCCTTATGTATCTAACATCCAGTAGACCAGACCTGGTATATGCTGTCTGTATGTGTGCTCGGTATCAGGCTCGTCCTACCGAAAAGCACCTACATGTTGTAAAAACAATCTTTCGATACCTAAGAGGAACCATCAATCGAGGACTATGGTATTCAAAAGATTCTGCTATTGCTCTAACAGCTTTTGCAGATGCTGATCACGCGGGTTGTCAAGATACAAGATGTAGTATATCTAGAAGTATGCAATTTTTGGGAGACAGACTTGTTAGCTAGTCATCTAAAAGGCAGAAAAGCATTGTGATATCCCGTACGGAAGCTAAATATATTGCCTTATCTGGCTGTTGTGCTTAAGTCCTTTGGATGAGATCATAACTTACCGACTATGGTCTTGGATTCAATAAAATTCCAATGTAATGTGATATCAAAAGCGCTATTGCCTTATGCTGCAACAATGTTTAACATTCTCGATCAAAGCATATCGACATCAGATATCACTTTATCAAAGAGCAAGTAGAGAATAGAGTCGTCGTGATTTACTTTGTTAGAACGGAATATCAGTTGGCGGACATCTTCACCAAGGCTCTATGTCGAGAAAGAATTGAATTCCTTATCGACAAGCTAGGGATGAGAAGTTTTACTCCTGAGACTTTGAAAGAGCTGGCAGATGAAGCAGAAGAATAGTGGTGGTACCTATTCTTATGTCCTATGTATAATATGTATATATAAAATCACAAAAACAAAAAAAGATTTTCACTTCTTATAAAATTTTTCAAAAAGAAAATAAAAAATTAAAAAAAATCAAAAAAATATAAAAATATAGATCTCCGGCATGTCTTCTGAAAATCGATAACATTTACGGCCTTAGAAATGTTATTTGATAATGATACGAGGCTGTAAATGAAGTTCGAGCAGAAGTTCAACAATTTTTAAAACATGGCAAAAATGGCTTGCTATTATTTCCGATAGCAACCCGGTTATAATCTTCAAGGCAAGTATTTCAAATAGAAAACCTGACCTCTCAACGGGAATTTATTCTCAGGCATGGTCTACTTTATGACCATGCAAAGGCTTGTGATTACTTTGCATCACAACCCGTGCCTTCTTTATCCATGAGTGTACGTGTTAGTGCGCTTACGTGTCAAAATAAGAGAAATCTTATTTTTCATGGTGTTGATTTTAAAAATAATATAATCATCTTTCGGTTTCATCTGAAAAATCATTTTCAAAGACATTTGACCACTCAAACAACGACTACAACTCTTTCAATATAACACGGGTCATTGTTTGAGGGGGATAAAATGTTAAATATCTTCTTTATAAAATCAATTTGTGATAAAAGGAAACGGTTTTAAACAATAACGGGTGAATAATTAAAGGGTAGTTAATTGATTTTAACTCAATCAGGCCTTATTTGTTATGTGTTTAATCTTTTAGGGGTGTCATTGCAAAATGTAAGACTTTTTCTTGATAACTAAACCTTAGGGACTAGTATTGCCAAAATAGGAAACTACTTTAGGCCTTAGGAAAAGTTTATAAGGAAAATAGAAGTCTTAGTAAACCTTGGGGGCATTTATGCCAAAAACCAAAAGTTTTTAAACATAAACACCCCCTTTACCGTCCTTTTCTTTCTTACGTTTCAAACCAAAAACACAAAAACCTCCATCGTTGATTATTCAAGACCTTCAAGAACTCATTCAACCTACGTTTAATCCTTAAGGTATACTTGTATTAATGCTTAAACAACTTTTAATAGACCTTAATCATGGAAATATGCTCGAAAAACCATAAAAATTGATTGAAATTTTGTCTCTTTGAAAAATGCTTGAAACAATACTTGTATTAATGCTTAAACACCTTTTAATAGACCTTAATCATGGAAATATGCTCGAAAAACCCTAAAATTTGATTGAAATTTTGTCTCTTTGAAAAATGCTTGAAACATCAAATTGATTGAGTGTTTTTGGTCCTATAGGGGCTAGATGTTGTACATATAATAGTTTTTACCTGGGTTAACATATGCATGTGTATTGATTGATTTTTATCTTTGAAAATTTAGGAATGGGTCAAAAACATGTAAAAGTTCATGGGTTTGTGCAACTAAGTGTTTGTGAGTGTTTGCTTGAGTATTAAACATGTCTTAACTACAAAAGTTGGGTCATTTGGGTTGTTCGTGTTCTTATGAGTCGAACAAAGCAAAAGTCAAGATTTTTTGGTTAATTCATGTGGAATTTGTGTTAGTCTGATTCTATGATGCTAAATGAACATGTTTGAGATGCTAATGATGCTTGAAAAGGTGTAAAAATGACGGTGTAAAGTTTGCCTAGGCGAATTATACCTAGGCGAGCTAATGATGCTAAATGTCACTTAGTGATTGATTTAGGTCTAGTTTTTCTTAGAAATCTTTTGTGATTGCCTTGCTCTCTATAGATGGCCTATAGTTAGTGTGTTATATGATTATGTGTGTCTCCCGGTTTCATGTTAATTGTCATGTATGTTAATTCTATGCCTAGGATTTGTATGTCTAATCATTAGTGAAAATCAGTCTTGCATCTATAATCATTCTTCATGATCTAGATTGTCCTTTAGTGAAATATTTGTTTGTATATGAACTGTATGTGACAAATCTTAGCAGAATAATATCTTCCATCACTGCTCAATAAACCAAACTTGATCTTGAACTTGTTCTCAAGGAGAAAAGGCTTGAGATTGGAAAATGCAATGGAAGACACAATATTGGAAAAAAACAGAGAGGCCCTACATTTCAAGTTGTCCTGGATGCTCTTTCTCTCACT
Organism: Tanacetum coccineum; assembly: GCA_026074375.1. NCBI lineage: Eukaryota > Viridiplantae > Streptophyta > Magnoliopsida > Asterales > Asteraceae > Tanacetum > Tanacetum coccineum. The sequence continues at coordinate 17,997 of BQNB010037857.1, read as the reverse complement.
CCGTGCTATTCCGCATTTCTCACCACTGCAGATGTTCTTGAAGTTTACATGCACTAATTCTAGGATTCTATCCACAAGTATGAAAATTCCTACAGGTTCAGAATGGACAAGAAGAAGAAATTCAACCTCAATTTGCAAATCTTCAGAGACATCTTTCAGATCTATCCTAGATTTCGTGGTCAAAAATTTGGTGCACTTCCAACTAATGAAGATATTATGTCTTTCTTCAAAGAACTTGGTCATAATAGAGAAATCAAGACGATCACCGATATTGTTGTTGATCAGATGCAACAACCTTGGTAAACTTTTGCCACTATCATCAACAGAAGTCTATCTGGAAAGACAACTGGTCTTGACAAGCTTTGTCTTTCTATAGCACAGATTCTTTGGGCAATGTACTATAAGAAGAATGTGGACTATGTTGAACTACTTTGGGAATATTTCACTTACCAGATTGACAATAGAGGTCACAAAAAGCAAGACAAGATGTACTACCCTTGATTTACCAAAGTTATCATTCATCACTTCCTTACCAAAGACAAGACAGTCTCCAAGAGAAACAAGATTGGCATGCATACCTCCAGAGATGACTATCTGATAAACACTTTGAGATTCGTGTTTGCGAAGGAAGAATCTTAAATTTATGGAGATCAACTTCCTAAATCTATAACAAATCCTGAGATGCGGGAAACCAAAGCTTACAAGACTTATGTTGGTTATGCTACAGGAGCTACACCTCCAAAGAAGGTACGAAAGTTCAAGAAACCTACTTCTCCCAAACTCACTACTGTCCCAGTTTCACTTGAAGAACCTACGAGGAAGTTAAAGAGAGTTAAGAGACCAGCAAAGAAGTCTACTAAAGTGCTAATAGGAGGTTTTGTCATTAGAGAAACTCCTATGATGTCATTGTCAAAGAAGAAGGAAAAGATGACTGTTGAGAAGCTTAAAGGAATATTTGCTCTCTGAAGAGTCATTAACCGAAGAAGCTCAGTATAAAGAAGTTCACAAGAAGAGCTTGAGGGACTTTCAAAAGACTCATCCAAGTGGTTCTGGTACTGTTACCAAAATTGCTCCAAGTGCTGCAAAAATCAAACCTTCTGTCACAAATAAAGGAACTGGTGCTAAACCAGGGGTTCCCAATGTGACTGAAGAAGAATCAACTGAAAGTGAAGCTAAATCTTGGGGAAAGGATGAAGATGACAGCAATAATGATCATGACTCTAGAAGTGAAGGAATTGATCAAGAGAGAGACAGTGGCGATGACAATACCCAATTTGACAGTGAAAGAGGGTCGTATTCCGAGCATGAAACTGATGAGAATGAAACGGGTTCTGAATCTGATCAAGAAGAAATTGAAGAAGAGATTGAAGATGATGAAGAAGAAGAAGAGGACGAGTTTGTTAAAACCCCGTCCAATGATATTGACGATGAAGATGAAACAAAGATTAAAGATAAAGCTGAAGGTGATGAATATGAAGGAATGGATTATACTACCATGCAAGCAAACACCCACACTCCTTACAGTGCATGTTTTGGTTATCACTGATTCTTCACCTGTATACTCCACCGTCATTCCACAATCATTACCATCCTTCACTCCTCCACCACAACAATCAACACTAACCCCACCATCAATAATTGAAGCGACAAATCCTCCATCTGCACTTCCTAATTTCGCATCTTTCTTCCAATTCAACAACAGAGTCACATCATTGAAAAAAGAAGTTGCTGAACTTAAAAAAGGTGATCCTCTCAACACTCAAGTGACTGATCTAGTAGATGAACATCTAGACTCAAGGCTAGGAGCCACTAGAGATTAATTCATGAACTACCTGTCTGTATCTATCACTGCTAGGATCATAGAGCAAGTTAAGATTTAACTTCCTCAGATTCTGCCAAAGGAAGTGTCTAACTTTTCTCCTCTAGAGATCCAACGCATGGTTACTGAGTCACTTGAGCATGCGTTTCTAGCCAAGGATTCTTCTCAACCAAAGTTATCATATGAGGCTGCTGCTTCACTTATAGAATTCGAGTTAAAGAAGATTCTTATTGACAAAATGGATGAAAGTCAATCATATCTGACATCTACTGAACACAAAGAATGCTATGATGGATTGATCAAGTTTTACGATCTCGACAAGAGTCTCTTCCCAACTTATGATAAAGTGTATTCATTAAAGAGAAGCCAAAATGACAAAGATAAAGATGAAGACCCTTCCGTTGGATCAGACCGAGGGTTGATGAAGAGGAAGACGAGTAAGGATGCAGAACCAACAAAAGGTCCGAAAGCTAAGGAATCAAATTCTGGCTCATCCAAAGGTGCCAAGTCTCAATCAACATCTTCTGGAAAGTTTGCTCATGCAAAGGAACCAGAGTTTGAGGTTGTAGAATCTGATATGCCACAAGATAAAGAAGAAAATCTAGGTAATGATGATGAAGAACCCGAGAGAAAGGTTGCATCTAAAAAGGATTGGTTTACCAAACCTAAACAATTTCAAGAACCCACTGATCCTGATTGGAATGTTGGCAAGACTCCTCAACAAGGACCAACTCAAAGCTGGTTAATGACCCTTGCATCTTCTGCTGATAAACCGTCAAAAACCTTTGATGAATTGATGAGCACTCCTATATATTTCTCTGCATACATCATGAATGGCCTCAAGATCACTAATCTGACTCAAGAAACCCTGTTAGGGCCAGCATTCAAACTTCTCAAAGGCACGCGTACCAGTTATGCTGAGTTGGAGTATGACTTTGAAGAATGTTACAAAGCTTTATCGGAAAAACTTGATTGGGATAACCCAGAAGGCAGTGATTATCCATTCGATCTTACCAAACCCCTCTCTTTAGTCATGAATGGGAATCGTCAAATGGTATCGGTTGACTACTTCTTCAACAACGATCTCAAGTATCTGCAAGGAGGAATTTCTACTATGACCTATACGACTTCCATAACAAAGACAAAGGCCACACAATATGATCCTCCAGGCATTGAAGACATGGTATAAAACATTTGGAGTCCTGTTAAAGTCGCATATGATAAACATGCACTATGGGGTATTTTACAATGAAGAGATCAACATAATACCTTCTATGGGTATGCACGAGGCTTGGAATCCACTCATGATTTGTACTCTACCAAACGTATTCTAGCAGTGACTCGGGTAGAGGTAATGAGAAAACATGGGTATGGGTACTTGAGAGAGATTGTAGTATAAAGAGCCGATAACGACCTTTACACATTCAAGGAAGGCGACTTCCCAAGACTTCGTATCAATGATATCGAGGACATGCTGATCCTTATTGTTCAGAACAGGCTCACCAATCTCTTAGGCAATGATGTTTCCATCTTTGCTATAGCACTAGGAATGTTCACCAGAAGCATGGTTATTCAAAAGAGAGTCGAAGATCTTCAACTGGGAGTCGAAAGTTACCAGAAGAAGATCAACGTCACCAAGCCAGAAACTACAAGACCCAGTCTCAGGAAAAAGGACCCATACACTCCATATCAAGACCCTCAAGGATTCATTTATGTTGACACCCAAGGGAGAAATAGGTTGATGCGAGATGAACTCTACAAGTTCAGCGATGACACATTAACAAGGCTTTGAACTATGCTGGATGACATCACTAAGAATATTCAAATGGAGTACCTGCCACAGAGAAGATGGAGTTCATTGGAAAAGAAAAGGGCTAATATCATGATCAAGGCGATTGACAAGCAGTTGAAGGAAAGAAGGATAATGAGGAGCTTTAAAAAGTTTGTTGGTGGGATACACTACAAAACTGGCCTCTAGCTACTTTAACAAACAATATGACTTCGTCATATTGTGTTCGACATCATAAGGTCATTTCGTATATTTTATAAACTTGTGAATATGTATATATGTAGTGTAGACTTAAAAATTAGGCATATATAGTGTGTGAGTATGAATTTTCAAGAATTTCTTAGTGAATTCAAATTTTTTTCAAATTAACATACTCAAACACCATATAATACCCTTATAATTTGAGGGGGAGCATTAAAATGTTCCAATAATCGGCTTGTTAATAATTGGACATTTTTTCCCCGAAAGCTTTAATATTTGAATCAATTGATATCCAAAATATCAAGGGATTTAAAATTTTTGATAAGGGGAGAATATGTGATTAAAATATATGACTAATGATGTGAATTTAATGACTCAATTGCAAGCTTCTCCCTTCATGTGTTAAACATTTTCGAATATCGATGCACATGTTGAGAGAGAGCAGTACAGATGGTTTTAAGGCTGTTAATGATACCGAAAGACCGACCATGCATTTAATTATTTGGACTTATAAGGTGGTTAGGTATAGGTATACGTTCCCACGATCTAGCTAGAACTGGAGGGATCTACCCAGGGACATTCCACTAATTAGTGTAGAAGTCCATAGGTATGATATAAAAAAGAGTAAAAGTAAGAATAAGGGAAAAGTTCTGACTGAGATGGAGCTAGTACTGGAACAAACCCAACAAGGTACTAGTTATGATGTCTTAGTAAGCGTTGAAGGGGTTGAAGAATTAAAAAGAAAAGTTAAGATAAATGGTAAAAAGAAAGAAGCCCTCCTTATACTTAGGCAGAAACCAGGTCAATACATTTGCTGTCAGAATCACAAAGATGATTGCTGACATTAAAGACTGACATCATGGACCCAGTGATGCAATGCACAACCCTTCCTAGCCACTCAGAATCTCTCAAAAGATTTTTGTTTCATTTCTTACGAAGATTAAACACGTTTCTATTGACTTTCTCACTTCGAGTTAGTTGATATTGAAATGGTGACAGTCTGCCCCAGCCTCCGATTACTAAAACCAAATGTGTACTATTAGGTCTAGAGCCAAAAGAGATCATCCATAAATCTCATTAGGACACTTGTCAAAATTAAGCTTGCTAATTCACACAATGTGAAAAACAAGAAATATATATAAAGAGTCTTACGCATTATCCTTGTGATTTTGTCAGAACATCTAAGTGACACTTAAGTAGTCACAGTGAAGATGGAAATCCTGCTTGAGCCAACATCAAATAAGCTCTTGGTAGGTGACTTGCGAGATCCTACACGGATCAAACTTGTGATACTGGATATCTATTCGGTCTAGCTTATGAATTGACGAATGAATTTTGAAAAAGATAAAACTATTGGTGTGTCATAAAAACCGTTTTCATCTTGACATACCGACTGATTTTCTAAATCAATTTTCAATCTTATGTTTATGGGAAGCCTCACACGGGTATCTGGACATAGGAAAGCTGAACACGAATTGACGGCTTAATCAGGAAGATAGTAACTTACCTGTTCACTCTTACCATGTTGTTTGCTTTGAGATGCTTCGGTAATGAGAACGGCTAGTACAGCTGCAAAACCCTGTTAAGGAGATTCTTCAGAATTCTACGTAATCACAAGGAGTATTTATACTGAGTCAAAGGGGAACCATGGTTGTTACAACCTTATTCGATGAAGTGACAAAGCCACTTTCGTCCATATATGTTGTCTATCACTAACCTATTTATGCAGATTTCCTAACAGTGGTAGCAGTTTCCCGATGACGAGTCAAAGCCAATACCACATGCTCATACTTGACCAACAAAAGTAAAGACATCATGAAAGCTCAAGTACATGTTTCAAGAAATTTCAGCTACTCTGATACTGTACATTTTTCTTGAAGTGATGGTGTATTAAGTTGATACCGCACGTCCTCCAGATGAACATCTAGATACAAGGCTAGGAGCTACCAAAGACGAATTCATGAGCTACCTTTCTGCATCCATCACTGCTAGGATCACAGAGCAAGTCAAGATTCAACTTCCTTAGATTCTGCCAAAAGGAGTGTCTAACTTTTCTCCTTCGGTGATCAAAAGCATGGTTACTGAGTCACTTGAACATATAGTTCTAACCAAGGAGTCCCTCCCCCCCCCCCCCCCCCCCCCCCCCCCCCCCCCCCCCCCCCCTACCCCCCCCCCCCCCCCACCCCCCCCTATTCCCCCCTCAACCATAGTCTACATATGAGGCTGCTGCTTTGCTTACAGAATTTGAGTTAAAGAAGATTCTTATTGACAAAATGGATGAAAGTCAATCATATCTGACAGCTGCTGAACATAGAGAATTCTATGATGGATTGATCAAGTCTTATGATCTCGACAAAAGTCTCTTCTCCACTTATGAAAAAGTGTATTCGTTGAAGAGAATCCGAAAAGACAAAGATAAAGATGAAGACCCTTCTGCTAGATCAGACTGGGGGTTGAAGAAGAGGAAGACAAGCAAGGATGCTGAACCAACAAAAGGTCCTAAAACTAAAGAATCAAAGTCTAGCTCATCCAAAGGCACCAAGTCTTAATCAAAATCTTATGGAAAGTCTGTTCAGGCAGAGGAACCAGAGTTTGAGGTTGTAGATTCTGATAAGCCACAAAGATCAAGAAGAGAATCTGGGTGATGATGATGATGAAGAAACCAAGAGAAAGGTTGCATCTAAACGTGACTGGTTTACCAAACCTAAACACCTCAAGAACCCACTGATCCTGATTGGAATGTTGGCAAGACTCCACAACAAGGACCAACTCAAAGCTGGTTAATGACCCTTGCATCTTCTGCTGATAAACCGTCAAAAACCTTTGATGAATTGATGAGCACTCCTATATATTTCTCTGCATACATCATGAATGGCCTCAAGATCACTAATCTGACTCAAGAAACCCTGTTAGGGCCAGCATTCAAACTTCTCAAAGGCACGCGTACCAGTTATGCTGAGTTGGAGTATGACTTTGAAGAATGTTACAAAGCTTTATCGGAAAAACTTGATTGGGACAACCCAGAAGGCAGTGATTATCCATTCGATCTTACCAAACCCCTCTCTTTAGTCATGAATGGGAATCGTCAAATGGTATCGGTTGACTACTTCTTCAACAACGATCTCAAGTATCTGCAAGGAGGAATTTCGACTATGACCTATACGACTTCCATAACAAAGACAAAGGCCACACAATATGATCCTCCAGGCATTGAAGACATGGTATAAAACATTTGGAGTCCTGTTAAAGTCGCATATGATAAACATGCACTATGGGGTATTTTACAATGAAGAGATCAACATAATACCTTCTATGGGTATGCACGAGGCTTGGAATCCACTCATGATTTGTACTCTACCAAACGTATTCTAGCAGTGACTCGGGTAGAGGTAATGAGAAAACATGGGTATGGGTACTTGAGAGAGATTGTAGTATAAAGAGCCGATAACGACCTTTACACATTCAAGGAAGGCGACTTCCCAAGACTTCGTATCAATGATATCGAGGACATGCTGATCCTTATTGTTCAGAACAGGCTCACCAATCTCTTAGGCAATGATGTTTCCATCTTTGCTATAGCACTAGGAATGTTCACCAGAAGCATGGTTATTCAAAAGAGAGTCGAAGATCTTCAACTGGGAGTCGAAAGTTACCAGAAGAAGATCAACGTCACCAAGCCAGAAACTACAAGACCCAGTCTCAGGAAAAAGGACCCATACACTCCATATCAAGACCCTCAAGGATTCATTTATGTTGACACCCAAGGGAGAAATAGGTTGATGCGAGATGAACTCTACAAGTTCAGCGATGACACATTAACAAGGCTTTGAACTATGCTGGATGACATCACTAAGAATATTCAAATGGAGTACCTGCCACAGAGAAGATGGAGTTCATTGGAAAAGAAAAGGGCTAATATCATGATCAAGGCGATTGACAAGCAGTTGAAGGAAAGAAGGATAATGAGGAGCTTTAAAAAGTTTGTTGGTGGGATACACTACAAAACTGGCCTCTAGCTACTTTAACAAACAATATGACTTTGTCATATTGTGTTCGACATCATAAGGTCATTTCGTATATTTTATAAACTTGTGAATATGTATATATGTAGTGTAGACTTAAAAATTAGGCATATATAGTGTTTGAGTATGAATTTTCAAGAATTTCTTAGTGAATTCAAATTTTTTTCAAATTAACATACTCAAACACCATATAATACCCTTATAATTTGAGGGGGAGCATTAAAATGTTCCAATAATCGGCTTGTTAATAATTGGACATTTTTTCCCCGAAAGCTTTAATATTTGAATCAATTGATATCCAAAATATCAAGGGATTTAAAATTTTTGATAAGGGGAGAATATGTGATTAAAATATATGACTAATGATGTGAATTTAATGACTCAATTGCAAGCTTCTCCCTTCATGTGTTAAACATTTTCGAATATCGATGCACATGTTGAGAGAGAGCAGTACAGATGGTTTTAAGGCTGTTAATGATACCGAAAGACCGACCATGCATTTAATTATTTGGACTTATAAGGTGGTTAGGTATAGGTATACGTTCCCACGATCTAGCTAGAACTGGAGGGATCTACCCAGGGACATTCCACTAATTAGTGTAGAAGTCCATAGGTATGATATAAAAAAGAGTAAAAGTAAGAATAAGGGAAAAGTTCTGACTGAGATGGAGCTAGTACTGGAACAAACCCAACAAGGTACTAGTTATGATGTCTTAGTAAGCGTTGAAGGGGTTGAAGAATTAAAAAGAAAAGTTAAGATAAATGGTAAAAAGAAAGAAGCCCTCCTTATACTTAGGCAGAAACCAGGTCAATACATTTGCTGTCAGAATCACAAAGATGATTGCTGACATTAAAGACTGACATCATGGACCCAGTGATGCAATGCACAACCCTTCCTAGCCACTCAGAATCTCTCAAAAGATTTTTGTTTCATTTCTTACGAAGATTAAACACGTTTCTATTGACTTTCTCACTTCGAGTTAGTTGATATTGAAATGGTGACAGTCTGCCCCAGCCTCCGATTACTAAAACCAAATGTGTACTATTAGGTCTAGAGCCAAAAGAGATCATCCATAAATCTCATTAGGACACTTGTCAAAATTAAGCTTGCTAATTCACACAATGTGAAAAACAAGAAATATATATAAAGAGTCTTACGCATTATCCTTGTGATTTTGTCAGAACATCTAAGTGACACTTAAGTAGTCACAGTGAAGATGGAAATCCTGCTTGAGCCAACATCAAATAAGCTCTTGGTAGGTGACTTGCGAGATCCTACACGGATCAAACTTGTGATACTGGATATCTATTCGGTCTAGCTTATGAATTGACGAATGAATTTTGAAAAAGATAAAACTATTGGTGTGTCATAAAAACCGTTTTCATCTTGACATACCGACTGATTTTCTAAATCAATTTTCAATCTTATGTTTATGGGAAGCCTCACACGGGTATCTGGACATAGGAAAGCTGAACACGAATTGACGGCTTAATCAGGAAGATAGTAACTTACCTGTTCACTCTTACCATGTTGTTTGCTTTGAGATGCTTCGGTAATGAGAACGGCTAGTACAGCTGCAAAACCCTGTTAAGGAGATTCTTCAGAATTCTACGTAATCACAAGGAGTATTTATACTGAGTCAAAGGGGAACCATGGTTGTTACAACCTTATTCGATGAAGTGACAAAGCCACTTTCGTCCATATATGTTGTTTATCACTAACCTATTTATGCAGATTTCCTAACAGTGGTAGCAGTTTCCCGATGACGAGTCAAAGCCAATACCACATGCTCATACTTGACCAACAAAAGTAAAGACATCATGAAAGCTCAAGTACATGTTTCAAGAAATTTCAAAGTAACGAAGTATTAAAGTTAAAAAATTTCAAAGAAGTTTCTGTCACTCTGATACCGAACGCCTTTCTTGAAGTGACAAAGTGTTATAGTTAAAGATTTTCAAGAAAGATGTTTTATTCATGCTTTCAAGACCAATAAACAACACCAGTATGAGCATGTCGGTTAAAAAGTCACAATACCATAAGAAGGCAAAAGATCACAAGATAATGATAAGAGATTATGTTTGGTTGATGATCTCAAAGAAGTTCAAGATTCACATACAAGTCAAGCCTATTAGAACAAGCTCAAGCCTAAAGTCAAAGATCACTACAATATGTTTACAAGTTGAAGTAAAGAAAACAAGTCTGTGAGCACAAGACTGAAGATAAAGCATAGTATGCTAGGCTTAAGATTTTGTAAAATGGAGTAACCTCCCTTCGGGGAAGATTGTTAGGAATACTGATAACGCTCTAAATATACATAAAATATCCGTCGAAAATACATGAAATATATATGTTAACGCATGAAATATTGCAAAGTTTGGTTGTTTGTTGTGTAATATTTATTTCAGGACCAAGAATAAAGAAAAGGACTAAACGTGCAAAGAAATCCCGTTTAATACACTAACGGTCGTTATGAGAAGGATCTAAAAGAGAATCTAAAGGGGAGTTAATGAACAAAGCAAAAGTGTGACGCACAATTATTATTGTGCGGCGTACTTCACAATGAAGTAAATGCAAATTAATTATACACCAAGTGCGGCGCACAATTTCTTAAGTGCGGCGAACTTTACCTTTAGTTACTCAAAAATCATAATGATTGCCATTATTATGCAACCATTGGCTTGCCTTCTTCCCATAAGTAATGCTCACTCAAAGGCTATAAAAGGAGGACGAACTCATCATCTTAAATCATCATCTAAAAACCATTCTCTCATCATCATAAGAGAATAAGATACTTAGGAAGAATTTGGGGAATTGTTCTTAGTTCATTACAATTCCCAGGTATTAATCATCTAAAAAGGTGTAATTTAAGCTATTAAGGGCTGTGACAGAGTTGTTTATAGTTTGGAGTTGAATTTATGGGTTGTTAGAGTCATTGTTCGAATGAAAACTTTTGAGAATCAATATAATTTGCTATTGGAATTGGTATAAACATGTTTCTCTCCTTGAATGTTATGTTTTTTGAATCTAACATGCTTATTATATGTTTTACCTCCATGAATATGGAGTAGTTGGTTCATGTTTATTTGGGATTTATGGAGTAACTTGGATTAATTTGGGATGACTAATGATATTTGGATAAGTGATAAATATTAACTTGATATTTAGATATTTAGATTATCGATCATCATTTGATCATCATACTAGTCCGGATATAGGTCGAAAGACTCCGGCTATATGATTGATTTCTAGTTGTTTGTCTACGACAACTCGGTATTAGCTTCGTGAGGATTAGCTAATAAAATGTTCATCATCCCAAATATATGAATGTTTAATGCTCAACCTCATGTCTAACGAATTTGGTTGAGAAAGTTCATATTTGATATTTCTAAACGTGAACTAATTTTAAAGCATATTTCATAATTTAGATCAAAGGCCGAAAGGATTCTTGTTATGTTAAATAGACAATCTTTTGATTAAACTACCCATTCATTCTTTTGATTATACTAAATTTCATGAACTTATCATTATCCCAAGTTATCCTCCATTACTTTTGTCTCCCAAATAAACATTGTTTTATTATCTTGAATTTGTGTTATCAATTATCTTCAGATCGTGACAGTCTATAAATATACCCTTTCGTAATATAATCGACCCTTTCTAAGAATTACCAATCCCGTGGAACGACCTGGTCTTACCCTAAACCTATACTATAAACGGGGGTTTATACTTTACCCGTGTGTTAGTTGGAAATTGGATAAAACTAGAATTATAAATTTAAAGCTTTTATAACACATCAAATACAAAAGTATCGTTCACTTCCATTGATATCATTAGATAGCTCGTTAAGTAATATTTGGAATTTTAATAGGCTAGCTTAGGAAAAGCCTATGGAAAGCCCATGGACAAAGCCCATGGCCAGCCTAGATAGGAAGTATATAAACCTTTTCCATGCTGCGGAAATAGTGTTGGTTGTTTATTTCTTTCACCGAGTAATCTAAAATTTCCTCTTGTCTTTCTCTCTCAAAGTGTTTATCCAACTACCTCCCTTTCTCTTTCTAAACTTTACATTAAATCTATAACTTATGTGTGTTAAGATATTCTACAACATTCTTCAGATATTTCAAGTTGTGGTCAACAAGGTTCATGTTGACTATGCAAGCCTTTGTGGTGGGACTTCATTCATTGTGTCCAATAAAAGAAGAACATAATCCAGTATCCTCGCTTTACAAAGCTTATGTCAGGAATCGAGAAAAGACTCGGCCACTACCATTGTAACAGTCCTTGGCTCATAGTGTAAGTCGTTATGTAAGTTGTAAGCTAACCGGACTGACCCATGGATAACCCATGGGTGACCGACCTAGCAAGACATATATATACCCTCTCCATGCCTTGGAGAGGGTGTTGGTTCATTTCACTCTTAATACATTTCATATTTCTTTCTCTTTCTAGAAGTGTTCCAACCAACTTTCTCTTTCTAAACCATCTTATATAATCCTTTGTTTGTGTGATTCATATATCTTACAATTGGTATCAGAGCCAGGTTACGATCCTAGGACCTGTGGGTTATGGACACACTATGCTTCCACTGCGCAAACAAGTTGTTTGAGCATTTTTCTTCTCACTTTGTTCATCAAAAAGAGGTAGTTGCAGAACAAGCATTTTGGTTATCAATTTCAAAATACACATGTGAAAAACCACCGGTTCAACTAGAACCAGTTCCAAAGGAAATTCCTCGTGAACTTCTGACAATCAGTTTGGTCAAAGATAGTTTTAATAAAATGAGAAGTCATGTTAATAATTTTGACAAAGTCATAACTGTTAGAACCAAAGTTACAGGTCAAAATGAGAGAACTTGGGGACTTGAACACATTCGGTGGGCTTTTGAAAAAGATGTTGTACCTTTCGCCAAAACCTTAAAAGAATATTTTCAAATGTTTGATCAAGGTCTTGCAAAAGAAATAACTGAAATGAAAGAGGTTTTTAATCAAATGGAAACTGAAGTTGACAATTGTTTGTAAAGAGGAAATGTTTTAAGATTAAAGATAAAGAACTCTTAGTTGAGAATGAACGTCTTTTAGAGCATATTTTGTATCAAGATATTTTGTGTATTGCTATGCATGCTGATGTTGCCATTAATTACGTTGTGCCAAGAATTGAAGATACTCTTGCATACGCTGAATTGGAATAGAGTTACATTGATGAGTATGATAAAGTGTTAGAACTTGAAGTTGAGCTTTCTAAAAAGAAAAATATGGTTGAGAAGGTTGTTTATGATGAACTTTCTAACAGATGTTCAAGACTTAAAAACCGTTGTATCTCTCTTGAAATAAAGGTACAACAATATAAAGAAAGTTTTCAAAATAACAAATCATGTCAAAACCAGGATACTCCTTCATTTCCTGAATTTTTTGAAATTAACGAATTGAACGCTCAGCTGCAAAGGAAAGACACCTCAATTAACAACTTAAAAGAACACATTGCAACTTTAAAAGCCAAAAGTGTGTCTGATTGTGTTGTACGAGTCAATAACTCTCATGTAATTACTCCAGGGATGTACAAATTAGATTTGCCTCTACTTTCTCCAAAACTTAAGCGGAATAGGGAAGTTCATGTAGATTACCTTCAAAAGGACAAGGAGCATGCTGACACCCTTCATGAAATTGTAGAACAAGTTAAAGCCTAAAAACCATTAGATAATGCGTTAGAATATGCTTGTAAATTTACAACACGAATTCATAAATTATTAGTTATGCCAATGCTACATGCCCTAGTTTACCAAACAAGAATGAGAAGTTGGCTACTAGTGCAAAAACAAACAAGAGTAAGACAGTTAGGTTTAAAGAACCTAGGAAATCAACAAGTGACACACCAAATCAGGCAGACTCAAGGAAATCTAAGATTACTAACCCACCTTTGTTGAATTCTACAGGAGTGAAGATTACTACTAGTGGTAGGGGATCATAACCTTTAGGAAATATCAAGAATAATAGGATCTCACGAACAACTAGGAGCATTCAAAAGAATAAAGTAGAAGACCACCTTAGGAGCATTAAATCTAGTTTTAATAAAGAGAATCATGTTTTTCGAATGTAATGCAAATGTTAAGACAAATGTGTTAAAATCAAATTCTAAATCTATTTGCAAAACAAGTAATGATTATTTACTTCTTGTCATGATTTGTGTGTTGTTGATTATCTAAATACTATAAATAAGCGTGCTAAATCTAGGTATGCTAAGCGTAATAAGAAGCAAGATAGAAACCTATGGGTCATGTTTTCACTTATGTTGGACATAGATGGATACCTACAGGACAGACCTTCACTAAAGATGGAAATAAGTGCCATTTAACTAGGATCGTCTTCACTATAATATTGCCTCCTAAGCAATCAGTCCAAACAAAAATAGTTACGAAAATACCATCCCGTAGTACCAATTCAGGAAAACCCAATGCAAAAAACATTGGTTCGAGTAGTAAATCTAAGAGTGTAGATTCTAAGATTTCTAACAACTCGAAACCCAACAAAAATTAGGGATCCAATGTTTCCACATCTCCATCTTCTTTCCGTGTCCATTTCAGGTCATTCAAATCGTCCTCTGGTACATGGATTCGGGTTGGTCCAAGCACATGACCAGAAATCGCTCTCAGCTCATCAATTTCGTAAGCAAGTTCATGGGCATCGTTAGATTTGGGAATGACGTTTTGAAGCAATAATAGGTTATGGGGATTATCAGATAGGAAATGTCACGATTTCTCAGGTTTATTATGTGGAGGGGTTAGGGCACAACTTATTCTTAGTGGGTCAAATCTGTGACTCTGATCTTGAAGTAGCATTTCGCAAACACACCTGTTTTGTTTGTGACTTAGAAGGTGTAGACCTACTCAAAGGATCAAGGGGCATAAATTTATACACAATGTCACTAAAAGAAATGATGTAATCCTCCCTAATTTGTCTCTTTCTAAAGCTTCTAAGACCATGTCTTGGTTAAGGCATCGAAGGTTATCTCATTTAAACTTTGGAACAATTAATGAACTTGGAAAATAAGGTGTTGTTAGAGGGCTACCCAAATTAAAGTATTAGAAAGATCATTTGTGTTTTGCTTGTACTTTAGGGAAAAGCAAGAAATACACCCACAAACCAAAAGCTGAAGACTCCATCCAAGAGAAACTATATCTACTACGCATGGATCTTTGCGGAATGATGCGGATAAAGAGTATAAATGGGAAGAAGTATATATTGGTTATTGTTGATGATTATTCGCAGTTTACTTAGGTGAAATTTTTACGATCAAAGGATGAAACTCCAGAGTTCGTGATTAAATTTCTAAAGCAAATTCAAGTTCGTTTGAATGCAACTGTCAGGAACATCAGAACACATAATGGATCAGAGTTTGTTAACCTGACGCTGAAACCCTATTATGAAGATGTAGGGATGTCATACCAAACTTTAGTTGCGCGTACTCCACAACAGAACGACGTTGTCAAAAGAAGGGACCAGACTTTTGTGGAAGCTGCTCGCACTATGTTGATATTTTCAAAGGCTCCATTATTTTTATGGGTAGAATCAGTAGCAACAACTTGTTTTACCCAGAACCGTTCATTAATTCAAAAAACATCACAACAAAATACTTTATGAGCTTCTACATGACAAGAAACCCGACTTAACATATTTTCATGTCTTTGGTGCATTGTGCTACCCTACTAATGATAGTGAAGATCTGGGTAAGTTGAAACCCAAAGCTGATATTGGAATTTTCATCGGCTACTCTCCCGCAAAGAAGGCTTACAAAATCTATAATAAATGGACCTGTTTGATTATAGAAACTATTCATGTAGAATTTTATGAGCTAATGGAAATGGCTTCTGAACAATTCGGTTCAGGACCCGAGCTTAAACTTATGACTCCTGGAACAATCAGTTCAGGACTCGTTCAAAACCCTTCTTCCTCAACACCTTATGTTCCACCAACAAAGAAAGACCAGGATATCATATTTCAACCCATGTTCGATGAATACATTCAGTCTCCAAGTGTTGTATCTCGTGCTCTTATCGTCGCTGTTCCTCTTCCTGATGATATAACCGGTACACCTTCTTCAAATTCCATTGATCAAGATGCACCCATTTCTAGTACTTCACCAACAACTCAAGAAACATAATCCACAGTCATTTCTCAAGCGGTTGAAAGTCAAGAACTTCCAAATGCACCATTCGATAATGATCCCTTTGCTAACATCTTCAATCATGAACCAAGTTCAGAGGAATCTAATTCAGGGGATGTCATTGAATCTAATGTACATACCAACCACCAACCATTTAAGCACATTAGAAAATGAACAAAGAGCCATCCACTGAATAATGTAATTAGAAATCCTTCTCGACTAATCTTCGTAAGAAAGCAACTCCAAACCGATGCCATATGGTGTTACTTTGATGATTTTCTCACTTCAGTCAAACCCTAGAATTATAAAGAATCATTGCTTGAATCTTCATGGATCAAAGCGATGCAAGAAGAAATCCATGAATTCGAAAGAATACAAGTATGAGAGCCCGTACCTCGTCCAGATTATGACATGTTGATTAATCCTAAGTGGATCTTAAAGGTTAAGCGAGATAAATTTGGAGGCGTATTTAAAAGCAAGGCTAGGTTGGATGCTAAGGGTTTTCGTCAAGAGGAAGGAATTTATTTCGAGGAATCTTTCGCACCGGTTGCTAGAATTAAGGCCATCCGAATCTTCGTTGCAAATGCCGCCCATAAGAACATGACAATCTACCAAATGGATGTCAAGACTGATTTCTTAAACGGAAAGCTTCGAGAAGAGGTCTATGTTAGTCAAGCAGAGGGCTTTATAGATCAAGACAATCTAAACCACGTGTACAGGCTAAAGAAGGCTCTTTATGGTCTTAAACAGGCTCTACGCACTTGGTATGACATGTTGTCAAATTTTTTCTATCTCAAGAGTTCTCCAAAGGTGTTGTCGATCCAACACTATTCACTAGGAAAAAAATGCAAAGATATCCTACTGGTACATATTTACATAGATGATATTATTTTTGCCTTTACCGATCCTGCTCTTTATGACATATTTGCTAATATAACAAGTTTTGAATTTAAGATGTCGATGATGGGCAAAATGTATATCTTTCTTGGACTTTAAATTTCTCAAATTTAAGATGTCGATGTCGATGATGTAAGATGTTTTGAATTTAAGATGTCGATGATGGACAAAATGTATATCTTTCTTGGACTTTAAATTTCTCAAATTTACCGATCCTGCTCTTTATGACATATTTGCTAATATAACAAGTTTTGAATTTAAGATGTCGATGATGGGCAAAATGTATATCTTTCTTGGACTTTAAATTTCTCAAATTCCCAGATGCATCTTTATTAACCAGCCAAAATATGCTCTTGAAATTATAAAGAAATATGGTATTGAATCTAGTGACACGGTTGACACCCCTATGGTGGATAGATACAAACTGGATGAAGATCTACAGGG
Source organism: Tanacetum coccineum (assembly GCA_026074375.1). Lineage (NCBI taxonomy): Eukaryota > Viridiplantae > Streptophyta > Magnoliopsida > Asterales > Asteraceae > Tanacetum > Tanacetum coccineum. The sequence goes on along the minus strand of BQNB010037857.1, from coordinate 667 downwards.
GACACCAGTTGATCCTACCCATTACCGTGGTATGATCGGCTCCCTCATGTATCTTACATCCAGTAGACATGATCTTGTATTTGCAGCGTGCTTGTGTGCCCAGTACCAGGAAAATCCTACCGAAAAGCACTTACATGCAGTTAAACGGATCTTTCGATACCTAAAAGGAACCATTAATATGGGTCTTTGGTATTAGAAAGATACTGGTATTGCACTAACAGCTTATGCAGACGCAGATCACGCCGGGTGTCAAGATTACTAGAAGAAGTACTTCTGGCAGTGCGCAGTTCTTGGGTGAAAAGTTAGCCAGCTGGTCTTCGATGAAGAAAAAGTGCACTGCTATCTCTAGTACAGAGGCATAATACATTGTCTTATCTGGATGTTATGCCCAAATCCTATGGATGAGATCACAACTAACAGACTATGGGTTTGTATTTAACCAATCCCTTTGTACTGTGATAACAAGAGTGATATTGATCTATGTTGTAACAACGTCCAACACTCAAGATCCAAGCACATAGACGTCGGATATCACTTTATTAAAAAGCAAGTAGAAAATAGGGTGGTTGAGCTCTACTTCGTCAGGACTGAATATCAGTTGGCAGACATCTTCACCAAAGCACTGGCATGGGAAAGATTTGAATTCCTAATCAACCAGCTTGGGATG